>ML790444.1:863868-900947 GCA_009831015.1 Picea engelmannii | reverse complement strand
ATAGTTAAGCTCTTTTCAGACTCCCTAAAATTGAAAAGATCGTCGAGTGACCTTATTCTTTCACACTCGTTAAATTGGTCCAGAAGAATATTCCTGATGGAGTCCATAGTTAAGCTTTTTTTAGACTCCTTAAAAATGAAAAATGCCCGAGTGATCTTGTCCTTGTCACACTCATTAAAATGGTTTTGAATCGATGTCTAATCGGTGCTAGTTTACCCTTCTTTCAAATCGACTAGACTATCTTCGGAAAAGGTACCCCAATGGAGTCTCCTTTTATGTTTTTTCAGACTCTCTAAATATGAAAAGTCACCAAGATTACCTTCTCTGGTCTCATTAAACTTACATCGAAGGACATTACCATTGTGTGTTTTATCAACCACATTTGCATACCTTATCCACCAGCTTTGTGATAGTTTGCTTCTATGTCTTAACACCTTTGGCCGCCAGAGGATTTTTCCCGAGTATCATTTTACTAGAACATTAGTATTGTCCTTGTGCCTTGAGATTGTATGTTTGCAATACTCATTCCTCCATTGTAACGTAGTATTCCTTTATTCTTTTTCCACAATTATTGAAAAGAACAAAAAAATCAAATATACCCCAAAAAGAGGAAGGGAAAAGTATTTTCTTTATTGGCAGCATAATGAGTCGCCCTTGGATAAAGCACATTTGTCTATTTGTTCATCAGACTATGGGATGTAGTACAACCTTAGGAATATTTTCTTGCTATATAGATTTGTGTCCTCCACCATTTGGTTATTCTTCCAAACATATGGAGAGTTTGTGTTACCTCCTGCTTCATAGACTTATGATTAGCATACATGCTGCCTGAGTCTCATCACTTGTCATGCTATTGTCCAAGGGAAGTTTGTCACTAAGCCTGATTCGGCCTCTTTCCAGTGTGTCTTTTGTCCACATACCTTGCGATCCTGAATGTCCAATCAAGTCCTTGTTCGAAATCACTGAAGCCTTCAGTCCGATCATCAAGATTATCAATTCCATGACTGACGATCCATCGAAGACTTTTGGGTAGTGCAGTCATACACTCATATTACACTTCTACCTGAGTTTTGGAAGATTTTGAAGCTGTTGCTTGAGCTCTGAAGATCTCATCTCCATCCATTAGGCCAAATCAGCTTCTGGAAGATGGATACTCTATATGTATATCTTTCTGATTTTGAGATGTAGCTCCACCGTGTATTGTTCGCAGCTACTCTTTATAGTTATTTGACATGGATCTATAGTGTATTTGATTAGTATCCATGGTTCTATTTTTATCCCGAGCATGGGTATGCCCACCTCAGTGAGACATTTGTTATTTTGCAGATGACACCTCCCTGTTCCTGATCCTTGGGCTTAATCGTTCGGCACATCAGTAAATATTGGTAATGTATTTCAGCCATCAAATGCTCTTCTGACCTCACACATTAGGGGGCATCTATTATAACCCTAAATTGCACCACACATGCTTACCTGGCATCAGGCCAACTCATATCCTTTCTTTTCCAAAAACACTGCTGAACAACTCTTTGAAAATCCTCTTGTGTAAAGGCCCATGTGCCCTAACCCATTAATGCACGCATGTACACACTAGCTAACCCAAAAAAACCCGTTTGGACCGACAAAAGCATGAAAAAAGGAAAGTTGTCGACGGAACAAAAAGCAATGGGTGAGTTAACTGAAACTCCCAGCCATGCATGGATGAGGGTTCGTCCAAATACCTAGCTCCTTCTAGCCTATAAAAGAAGGGGTAGGGGTACCATTTGGAGGGATGAAGAATATAGCAAAGAAAATCTGCCCATTTACGTATTCCATTGTCCCAACCCTTTAGACTGTCCTAATGCCAAAGGAGATTTAAAGCAAAGAAGTTGAAGGACAGAAGAAGAGGAGCCCAGGATCAGGTTCAAGGAGTGGTGGTCGGTCTCAACTTTTGTAAGTTGACTCATTTTAAGTAATAAAGAGAATGCTTTTCCCATCCCAATTCATGAACTTTTTATGGTTTGATTAGTTTATGTTTGATTTCTAACCCGTGAGTATATAAGTAGTATGCATGCATATTTGTTGCTCGTCTTGAATGCAGTTCAACTTTGGAAAGAGTATTGTGAACAAGTAATCAAGCACAATGGAGGATCGACATCAAATGTCGGTAACGAGGTAGGTTGATCTTTCCATGCATTTACTAAGAAAAGGGGATTTAAATCTAGGGATGAAGGTAGAAAGTAATTTCTATTTAGTCATATCTGCGTGCAAAGTATGAACTCTATTTGCTAGTCTGTAGGGTGTTTTTCCCCAACAACACTAAGTCTGGAATAGTCTCACCAACAATTTGCAACTCATCCTTCACCTACCTGATCTTCTTGACATAGTAGGACACACTCTCTCCCTTGGTCATCCTAGTGTTGTGGAGTGTGTCCCTTAGGGCCATATTCTTGTTTATGATCTTATTCTCATACATGTTTGTCGATGCATCCCACATTTCCTTGGCTATCATCTTCTTATACAAATGTGGGATCAGGTGGTCCTTCACGCCATCTAGGAATATCCTCTATGCCCTTGCTTCTTTCACCTCATGGAGGTCTAGGGAAATGGGATATGATGAAGGAACTATCACTGTGGTACTCATAAAATTCAACAGCTTGTTCTCCCTAAGAACAACCGCAATCCTCACCATCCATTACAAGTAGTTGGAGATTCCCTCCAACCTATCCTCATACCAAATACTAGAAGCCATCCTTGTCTAGCTGACCAAGAATTTTTTCCCCTTCTTTCTTCCTAGTAAGAACCCCTGCAAGTCACTGCAATCCAAGTGCCAAAATCTTTTCCACTGAACCTCAGAGCCCAAGCTCTGATACCATGTAGAAATTTCACCTACAAACTAGTTTTACTCTTGTATCGATTTTATCAAACACTTAGCCAAAGTATGATTTTTGTCTTCAATGAAACTTTAACAATAATGCATTTAAACCCAAAACATTCAACTATATTTATGAGCATAAATACAAATGACTAAGAACTTTTCAATGAAAATAAATGAATAGTAGACAAATATCATTCATATTTGACACAGATATTTGGGAAATTCCCCTAGAAAAACCCCTAAGGGAAAACCAGTGAGAGAGAAATATTTTTATATGAAATCCCCTAAAAATATTACAGTAGTACTTTTTACATCCAATTAAAACATTGTACTTATCTCACAAATTTGTCCAACACCACCTCGATTTGTTTTCCCAGATTGTTGCCTCAATTTCTATGCACGTATGACCATGTACAACCTAGTACAACAATAAATATAGCAGTACAATCCTCAATTTATTTGTTGGGTTTGTTGTAGGTACAATACGTCCCTGTAAATATTTAGATTATCAATTAATGCACCCTGAAACCCTTGTTTTCAGTGCATAAAAACTTGTTGTATGACCCAGTAATAAATGTTGTATGAACTAGTCAAATCTTCATTGTACGACCCTATATTTAATGTTGAAAGGTACCCTGGTTTATGTGCCCAATACTCCTTGTACTCTTTTGTGAAATGTTCTTCCTCTTTCTTTAGTTCTTCACCCAAAATCTCTCTTGGAAAGTGTACCTCTTCACTCTCACTTTTTCCTTTTATTCTCATTAATGACTCAAACCCCTCATCCTAGATCTCAATGGACAAGATTAAATATTTTCATCTCAGGATCAATGGCCATGACTTAAATTCACATTGAGTTCACTTAAATCACTTAAGTGACCCAAACTCTATAAAGTCACTTTTAGTCATTAAATTAAAAAGTACACTTACCAACTTTATAAAATCACTTTATAAAGTAAAGTGCCTAGAGAGTGAAATTTTCTCAGTCACTTCTGCATGCTAGGCATCACCAATAAAGAAGTACCTTCGAGCTACAAAAAAATAACACTCCCTCTTAGAGAGGGAGGTACTTCTGGAATCTCCACCTGCATCTATGTCCATCCCCATCATCCCATCTATTGTTGTAGTTGCTCCCTTTGAACTACAATCCTCTAATTCTTCTGAAATGGAAGCCCCTATTGTTACTAACATTGAACTTTGATCTAGATACCTATCCATCCAATACATGCTCCTAGGAGTCTCCTCACTATCCTGAGCATCCATCAATGTCATCTCATACTAGTTGATTCCTATGAGAGTAATGGAATAAGCATGAGTCCTCAGTATCCACTCACTCTTCCTAGCAACCTTCTCTCTCTGAAACTGACATAATCCTGAATCCAAGTTCCCCTTGGACTCACACACATTTTTTCCAAGAAACCTGTATAAACTCTCGTACTTGACACCAAGAACTACTACTGTTTTCAGAGTAACTCCGTTTGGATATAGTAAGACCTATCCACGATAGAAAACAACTCCACATCCTTCATCCTCCAAAGATGAAACTGAGAGAAAATTTATTGGAATCTTGTTGATGTTTGAGTCTATTAAGACCGAAACATCAAATTCATGAGGATATGAATCCCCTTACGGTTTTATAGTGGTCGTACTCCTCTTTAGATAAAAAATATATCTTGAATATCTTGTATTAGGAATAATTCTTATACAGAAAACCCCATATATTTATTAATTGCGTTTATGTATAAAATGGATCTTCAATAACCTAATATGATATTTATATGTATCAAGAAATCTCTTTACAATTAGAAAATATTGAATGAAGGATTCAACATCAGAATATCTTTGTGATCAACATCATATATACAACCCTCTTAATCATGTACAAGTAGTAAATACATCCATATCTTCTCACAAGAAATAGGAGAGAAAAGTTTTGATAATCTAAAATAATTTTAAAAGAGTATTGTAGTTAAAACATAAGAGAATTTGATAATCATACTTCAAATATCTCACCCTCATAAACTACATGATTTGAAACATCATTGAAGTCACACCCCGAGGTAATTCTTTGTAGAGTTTTCTTAATGAAATATTTTCAACAATATACAAAATTGTTTACAATCATATTCATGGTTGTAAATTCTCCATGATCATATAAGAAAACATATTTGAAGAATACAAGAAATATTATTGGAAACACAATCCCATGCTTGGTTCAAAAATACAAACATAAAGCCATGGGAAATCAATGTAGAAGAAGAAAAGAAAAGGAGAAGATGGATGCCTCTATTTTCTAATCAAAATTTTGTATGTATATTCATGGTTGATCCCTTCTTGTTCTACTCTTCTTCCCTTCCCCTCTGAAAAAATGGAACCCTTGATGAAACCCTTCTTCTTCTTTTTTCAATTTTTCTTCTAACTCCTTGAGGAAGTTAGGGTTTTATCTTCTTGAATTTCTCGTACAATTTTCTTCTTGAAACATTCACTTTAATTAATGCCTCATTTAAGTGTTTTAAATGAGTTCACATTATTAACATGTGCATCTTTCAAATGGGTCCCTTTCTGTTTTTAATAAAAGTTTTTAAATAAACTTTTATTTTTAAAATTGAATTAATTACTCTTTTAAAAAAAGGGGGACTGTGTTTTAATTTTCTGGGTAGGATAATCAAATTTTCAGCCATTGAAATGAATTCATATGTGATCTTCATCTTTTTATATTTCCAAGGATATAAATGGTTTGCAAATATGACTCCAGGATCTCAAGATATGAGCTCGTGAAGTTGAGGTTTCAAGTAGGCTCATCAAAAAACAAGTAGACTGTCCTTTTAATTTTTTAGAAAAATGTGGCCAATTTCATCCCTTGAAACCTATACCATCATCTTCTTCGTTGAAATCAATTTTCAACGGTATACAATTTGTTCAATTTCTTCACCGATATCTCAAGTTATGACCTCTGAAAAATCGTGACACAGTAGTCATAGCTTAAATCTATGGGAAAATGTGGGCTCTTGATCTAATTTTGTTTTTTCCATCATAAAAAAATGAATTTTTGTTAATAAGAGGTTATCCCACATGCATTGGGATATTAAATTCTTAATGGTATATAATAAAAAATTCACTATGCTTTACATGTGAGTCAAGTTGAGAGTATGGAGGCTTAAGCATTCAACCTTCCTTCGAAATTGATTAATAAAATATAATTTTAAATGCTAATTCAACCTCCACCTATGCCCAGTCAGCATAATGAGTCACCATTCATGTGTCTCCATGTGTCATAGGTTGTCTGATTCCATATGTCTCCTATAATTATGTGCCACATGTCTCGAATCGAAGCCTCCACCTATGCCTAGTCAACATAATGAGCCACCATTCATGTGTCGCCATGTGTATTCATATGATAGATCAATAATATACCACATGTAACCAATAATAACATGTCATGTGTCATAGGTTGTGTTGGCATAGATTGGGAAGACCTAGGGTTCAACTATTAATAACCAACAAAACCCTTAAACACTGGTCCATTTGACATCACCTAGAAGAAGATGAAGTCTCACCTGAGGTGTCTATGGGGACTTTAGGAACCATGTTTCTGTAGTGATGAGTGTATTGGGGACTGTTTCTTTAATTTATTCAACCTGTGCAGTTTCTACAACATCCGAATAACATATGCAACAAAGTAATCATTCATACAGGATAAGTATAACATTCGTTCACCTATTCATTATTTCCATACATAAACCCTTATGTGATAGTAAGATTACTATCATTGTTATGCGTCATATTTATCATCATCTTTAGTAAGAAAAAGAATAATCATAATAAACACACCATGCACAATACATTAGAAATACACACACAAGGACACCATGTTTTAACATGGTTCACCCCAAACTAGACTACATCCATAACGACTAGATTCTATTATGAATTCAAGTATCCATTACATATGTGCATTGTGCTATACAAAATTCATGCAACTACAGTTCACCATATTAATTTCCTATATGTTTACAAAATATCCACAAACCCCCAAAATGTCTTAATGACTTACACCATTACTCCTAAATGATGCACATCTTGGTCCTTTTTCTAACCGCCTTCTACTTTGTACGTTCTTTTTGTCCCTTTTTCTTGTATCCCTCGCAATTTTCTTGCAGTGCAATCTTCAATAATTGTCTCAAATTTTTTGTGCTCCAACAAGCCCCTAACACTCACCTATGGATCGTCCCAAGCAACTCAGGGTTGTGGCTGTGCCTGTTGAACTTCTGTGAAAAAACTGTAAAAAAGGCTCTTATATGTTGTATCTTTATTGTCCACTTGTGTTTCTTGAGATAAAATTGCATTCACAATCTGCGTTGTAACTGGTGAGTTCAGTTTCTCTTGACTCTCCTGTTCTAACTGCTTTCTATGTGGTTTCTATCTTTTTTGCACCAATTTCTACGGGTTTTGACCCCCTTGGGTGTTCTGTTTCAATGCCCATATTATTCTTGATCTGTAACCTTTATACTCATTTTATTTAGACTACCTTGTTCGACCTTTCTAGGTTATCAACAATATCTCTTCAAATTTTAGTTTTTCTATCTCATTGTGACATTTGTGACCTTGTTCTCTTTCTGCTACTTTGTCTTTTATTTTTCAACGTAGTCCTTACTCTTGTATTTCTTAGAACACTTTTACATTCGTCATTTTCTTCCATATCTTATGTGACAATTCTCTTATCTACTACCTCAACCTTTTCCATACATTTCCACTCTTTCTAACAGTTATTCGTCTACAACTATCCAACTAGGACTCTACTTCTACTGCGAAAAATTAACTATGAATTAACATCTTCATATTGACATTTCAATATTTACTTCATCCTATACTTTGTGTTCTAAAATACTATAATACAATATGGTACAAATTCAATAGACCTATATTACTATGCAGCGGGTCGGGTGTCCCTTTACATTTTCAACCTACTCCCATTAAGCAATATGTCTACCATTTCTCCATCCAATCTTTCCAATTAGAAATCTCCTACATCTGTGGCATGCCTCATCACGTAGGGGCCTAACCAATGCATATGAAATTTGCCTAGATACTCTAAGTATTTTCTATCATAGAGTAGCACTAAATCTCTTGTATGAAATGTCTTTTGTTTAATGTGTCTATCCCACCAAACCTTTTTGTGCGCTTTCTATACTTGTTAATGAAAAAATGTGAAAAAATCATCTTCTTCTAATTCCATAAGTGTTGATAATATTTGTTCCATTGTGCTAGATTCAACCAGTTCGTCATTGCATCAATGTGTAGGCTAGGGACAAGGAACTCCATCGACATGACTACTTCCTATCCATATACTAGTTTAAAAGGTGTCTGAACTGTTAGTTTCTTACATGTTTTTATATAATCCCATAATATTGCGAGGATCCTTAAGTCCCAATCATCATGGTTCACATTAAAAATATTTTTCAAAGCATTATCCATTATTTTGTTGAAATCTTTTATTGCACCATTTTCCCGAGGGTGATATGGAGTGCTCTTCTAATGATGGATCTGAAACTCCTCTTTCAATGTTGTAATCATATGATTCAAAAAATGAGCTCCTCGATCATTAATAAGTATACGCAAGCATTCAAACCTCATGACCACATTCTCAAACAAAAATCACTCAATGGTCTCTATGCTTCAATCCTTCACATGTTCTGCTTCATCCCATCTGGTCAAGTATTATGTCACATTAATTATGTACCTTTCACCTGATCGTCTATCTGGTGGGTTAATAGGCCCAAAAAAATCTATCTCCCATATATCAAAAGAGTGTAATGTGACTTGTGGTACTTGTGGCATGTCACCCCTTCATGATGGTTTTCCATCCCTCTAACATACATCGCAAGTGTTATAGTATTCCTTAGAATACTTATGTATGGTAGGCCACCATAAACCTACAGATAGGATCTTCTGTGATTTTTCTTTACCTGTGTAGTGACCTCCAGCTACACCTTCATGATATTTTGAAAAAATCATGGGTCGTTCATGTTCCACAACACATCATCCCAGAATATTGTCTAGGCCCAATTTATACAAGTTCCTTGCAATGAGTTGGTAATTTGTTGCTTTTACAATAAGTTGTTTTTTTATGCACAACTCTTAAACCTGGGGGAGTTGTTCCTGTACTAAAAAACTATGCAATGTCAAAAAAGTAATCATAAAACATTTCAATTGCAAATAAATTTTTGTTAGGCAAGTTGTCATCGATGTTTCTAGATTCTTATTCTGTCAATATGCATGATAAGTGATTTGGTCCTGCATTCATCTTCCCTGGCTTCCCAACTACTTTGAAATCATATTCCTGGAATAATAGTAACCATTTGTAGATATTCCTCCCCAACATTGGCTTGTTGACCAGGTACCTCAACGTAGAGTGATTAGTATACATTTTGAAATGCACCCCAAGTAAGTAGTGGCGGAACATTTGCAGTGCATAAACTATCGTGAATCCTTCTCTCTCAGTTGTGTTGTAATTTTGTTTTGAAATTGATATTTTCATGCTCACAAAATCAATGGGGTGATCCAAGTCA
Organism: Picea engelmannii; assembly: GCA_009831015.1. NCBI lineage: Eukaryota > Viridiplantae > Streptophyta > Pinopsida > Pinales > Pinaceae > Picea > Picea engelmannii. The sequence goes on along the minus strand of ML790444.1, from coordinate 891,524 downwards.
CAATCTCTCGGCTAAGCCAAAAAAGTTCCTAATGCGATGGAGGATGCAACAACATGCACATGGAACTCCTTCTTCCATTCTGAGAATACTAGGATTGGTGTTGTAACCATATTCTACTTCAAGGTATCAAGCCCTTGTTGACACTCCTCATTCCATTGGAAATTATCTTCCATCATTAAAAGTTTCTTCATCGAAGCATTAATATGCGCATAAACTTTGATGAACTTCTGATAATACCTTGTATGACCTAGTGTTGCGTGAAACTTTCTTACTGATGCCAGTGATGAAAAATCAATAATAACCACAATATTTTTAGGTTCCATCAATATACCTTGTTTACATACGATGTGTCCCAAGAGGAAACCAAATGATGAACAAAAGCTATGTTTCTTCAAGTTTATTGATATGGTATTGCCTACATCTATCCAAAATTAAGTGCAGCACCTCCAAATGGTTTTTCAGAAAGATGTAAACCATCCATTTGTCTAAATACACTTCCAAAAATATGTGGCTAAAATCTCAGAATGTCGTGACAACTATGCATGAAAAGATTGTTCACACATTATTCAAGCCAAATGGAATCACAGTGTACTAGTAGCATCCCAATTATGTTGCAAATGTGGTCTTATGTATGTCTTCCTGAGCGATCTTAACCTCATGATATTCTGAAAAACAATATGTAAAAGAATAGACGTCATGCCTACCCACATTCTCCAATACTTCATCAGTGAAATGTGTAGGGAATGGATCATGGAGACATGCATCATTCAACTTTCTCAAGTCCACACAAATATTTATACCTCTTTTCTTCTTGTTATGAATCACCGTAGGGATAATCCACTTAGACTTTTCAACGGGTTCAATTATCCCTACTTCCAACATCTTATCCAACTCTTCTTTCACCTTTTGTTTATATATGGCATTCAACCTATATGGTCACTACTTAACTGGATTAGCCTCAATTTCAATGGGATTTTCATCTCTCCTAATTCACCTGGAATAAATTTCATTTATGAAAACATTGTGGGGAATAAGTCCTAATATTTGCATAATTGTTTTGAAACATTTTCGACTATCTCTTCATTCTAGTAATCGCCAATATGTGCAAATTTTGGATTCTCTTCTATGTCAATGTTTACTTTATGTGTCTTTAGTGGTTGTGTGTAATATATCAAGTCCAATTCAGGTCCTTCAACTTCTCACTCTCCTTACGACTCTAGTATCTACAGGTTTCATGGATCATCCCCCCCTTTTTATTCTCCAATGACATGGTAACATTACAATGCCTCTAATACTATTGTGGGTCATCTTCACGCAATCCACCGTGGGACTGGTTCATCGAATATGAAGATTGTGCTATTAAACAATTGCAATGTCATATCAACTATAGGTGCCTCGTCTTCAAAAATAAAGGTGACTGTAAAATTTCATACCAATTCATCCCAGTCTGTTGTACCTATACTCACTTCCAATTATGTGTATAAATTCCTTGGGATAATGTCCAATGTATGTATACAACAATGTACCCATTTTGGCTTAGGTACTTTCTTCTATGTCACAACACACAGATCAACATGTTCTGTTGGGTTGGTTAGGATAGTATAATTCATCACAGTAAATTATCCCTTTGTTCCAAATATTACATACAATATCCTTCTGTATTGTTTCCAATTCTCTATTTAGTCTTTGTGTGCACCCCACCATATAGCTAGAGTCACCTTTAGTGTTACATATAGGGCCAACAACCTCTGTTTCTCAAGTATCTACAACTCAAACTCTTTCATAAATGTGTTAATATTGTTTATTCCACTATACCTAGTGGGATCACATACCTCTAATCCAATTCAGTGCATATATCTAGTAATCTATGCACATCTCCTTGTGGATACTTCATTCAACCATTGTTGCCAATTTTATAGTGTTTCATCTGAATCTGACGTGCAAGAGCCAAAACTGTGCCAAATTATCTCACCATCCTTAGTGGGATAAACATAATCTACCATCCTTAAGGTCAAATTATACACATTTTTCATTCCTCATGACTCAAACCCTCGTCTTGTTGGATCTACATAACATTGTAATTTTGTAGAGTCTAATGGCACTGTAACCTTCAAATATCCAACTTAGAAAATCATTTGTCTTTTCTTAAGGTCAATGATTACCATGTTTTCATATGCCCAGTGATCCATATTTTATGAGAAGAACAAAATGAATACAAATTATTATTATGCTTAACACATAATAAAAAAGTTAGAGTAAAACTAGATTCTATTCAATAAGCAAATACGCTAAAACTATAAAAATGCAGCGGAAAACAAGCTTGTTAGAATGGTGGCGTCTTATCTCTAAGAAGAGATGTGACAATTGCACTCATTCGCAAGAATATGATTACAATGAGGCTATCCAAGCCCTTTTTAAAATAAACAAGAATTCCAAAATTCTAGACATCCAAAAACCTAACCCTAGGAGATGAAGTGCCAAAAGTCATGTGGGCCCCATTGGGGTAAGCTAATACATCAACTTCTCATGGTTGTAATTTTTTCATACGATCTCCATTTTAGGCCCACAATATCCTATTGGAAAGGTATATCCAAGGAATGCACATGTTGCTGTCATAATCTAACTATATTTATAGTCTACTTGTGGCAAGCCCTAAAAAAACTATTTAGGGCCTCAAAATGGCTTTGGAAGTCGGGGACCCAAAAACTAGGAAAAACTGCCAAAATGGAAAAGTACCAAAATGAACCAGTTGGAATAGGTGGGAGGCCACCAAAATCCATTTGGATCATTACTCCCCCCTTAGGAAGCAATGGTATCCATTGCATTGAGTTCCCCCATTATATTAGGAAATTTCTGCTGAATTTGGCCCTGGGTGAGCCACTTGCCTTGGTGCAGAAGTTTTCTTGCTTTGACAACTCAATAAAGATGGATCCTTTCTTGTTGTTTTCCCTTGAACTATGTGTCTACAATATGATCACTGGATTTATGTTGCATGTATTCATGGTTTATCTCTGTTGGTGTCAATTGTTCTACTATCTCTGAGGTGTCCAATAATGGTGGGAAATATGGTCGAAGGAGAGCCACATTGAACACTGGGTCTAGGACAAGGAAAGGGGGAATTTTGATCTCAAAATCAATGTCACCCACATACTTGGTGATGGTGTAAGGTCCATAATGGAGTGGGTGAAGATTCCAATGGGGCCCTGTAAGGCTTTCTTTCTGCAAGAGAAACCAAACTTTGTCTCCCACCTTAAACTTGGCACCCGATGTTGATCATGGTGTTGCTTGTACATGGAATTGGACTTCTATAAAATATCCTAAACCTATTGGTGGATGTGCTTGATCCACTCAATGAATTGGGTGGCTTTGTTAGCTTCTAATGGAGTAGGTGATGAGTCAGTTGGGGTGGCCACAAGGGGTAGTGCAACATCCATGGGACCCAATGGTTGGAATCCAAACCCCACTTGAAATGGGTTAAGGTTGGTTGAGCTATGGAGGGATCGATTGTATATATGTTGAACATAGGGAAGACTCTCATCCCATGTGTGGGGGTTCTTATAATTTTACTTGTGTAGGATATGCACGATCATCCAATTGACGACCTCAATTTGGTGATCTGTCTGGGGGTGGAAGGTCATGGATTTGGTGAGCTTGGTGTCTAGCAATGGCCATAGGCTCGACTAGAATGTGCCAAGGAATTAACTGTCCCAATATGAGACAATGGTTTGTGAGATTCAAAAATGTATCCATACTCTATCAAAGAAGATCTTGGTAGTGGCCTCTACTATGATGCTCTTCTTCCAGGAAACCAAAATTTCCATTTTCGAAATGCGAACAACAAAAACAAAAAAACTGTCATTTCCCCTCTTGGTCGATGAAAGGCCCGACATATATTCCATTGAGATGGATTCCCATGGCCTAGAAGGAGTAGGAAGAGGGGTGTACAAGCCCTATTTCTTAGTGTTCATTTTGGCAATAACGTAGGTAGTGCAGGACCTAATATACTTGTCAACATCCTATCAATGTTTCGTCCAGTAGAAATATTCCTGCGTAATGACCATTGTCTTTTCGACACCGAAGTGTCCTTCCACCTGATTATAGTGGGATTTTCAAATCCACTTCACTCACTTGCTTGATGGAACACATAGATGGCCTAGATGGCACAACAACCCATCCTGAAGATGGAAATTAGTGACAACTGACTTTGTGCCCAACATTTGGTATGTGGTGGAGAAGTCATGGTATTTCTCCTAGAGGTAGGGATATCTGGAGATCTTGTGGACATAAGAGTCTAACAACATGGTGAGTGTCATGACTGGAGGTCGAATAAGGAAATCAACAACTTAGTTGGTACTTCCTATTTTATACTTGATGTTGAGGTGGAAATTTTGCAAGTATGTGGACCACTTTTGATGGTGGTCATTATGCAAATTTCTTTGCGTCTTCATGAACTATAGTTATTTATGATTAGTGTGGATGACTGTCTCCTTCCCAAGAATGTAATGTTTCCACTCGTGGCAAGGTTGCACAATGGAGTAAATTTTTTTGACATAAGTAGGGTACTTATGGACAACATATGATAGTGTATCACTATGATAGGCCACAGGGTGGTCGTGCTAAGTGAGGAAGATGCCCACAACATAGTCTGAAGGATTTTTTTTGATCTCAAAGGGATGCTATAGGTCCAGTAAGGAAAGTACTTGGGATTAGAAAAATCATTGCTTCAAATCATTAAATGCTTTTTGTTGGGATACGCCCCACACAAATGTTTCCTTACCACCACCCCTGGTTACTTGGTTGAGGGCCCATGAAATATGGGAGAATCCCAACGTGAACCTGCGATAGAAATTGGCAAGGTCCAAGAAGCTCTGAAGCTTAGTGAGTGTGGTTGGGATGGCCAGTCATGGATGACCTGGATATTGGATGGATCCACATGCACACCATACTGATCAACGATGTATCCTAAGTAATGGACCATGTCCATGCCAAAGGAGAATTTTTCCAAGTTGGCATATAGCTTGTGTTGTCGTAGGGTGTGCAAAACCTGTTGAATATGTTGCAAGTGTTCCTCCCAAGTCTTGTTGTAGATGAGGATGTCATCAAGATACACTAGTAAAAAAGTATTGGTGAAAGGTCATAGGATATCATCCATCGTCCTCATGAAAGTTGTTGGAGCCTTTTTCAAACCAAAGGGCATGACAAACCATTCAAAAGGACCTTATTTTGACTTGAAGGAGGTCTTCCATACATCTTCTTATTCTATTGGGACCTGGTGGTAGCGAGACTTCAGATCAATATTACTGAAGTATTTATCCACCATGAGCTGATCAAGGAGGTCGTCAATTTAGGGAATCATGTATCGGTTCCTGACTATGATTTTATTTAGGTCCTGATAATCAATACAGAGTCATCAGGTCTTGTCTTTCTTCTGCACCAGCATGATTGGGATCCCACAAGGTGATGAAATGGGATGGATGTACCCCTTGTGGAGTAGTTCTTAGATTTTCCCCTTGAGCTCCTCATTCTCTAACATAGAGTGGCGATAGATTGGCCCATTGGGTAGCGACGCGTCAGGGGTCAAATCAATGGGATGCTTGACCTGTCAGTGCAGAGGTACCCCGGTAGATGAGGAAATTATATATGTGTATTCTTCCATGACCTTATTTTCTTGCTTCTATTGTGTAGAGAGGTCATCCATAAAGGCCCTGGATGTGGCTGTGATATTTCGCTCACTCTGAGAGAGAATCAAAAAGAGGAAAAACTTATCGGTCTGAGAGATGAACTTTTTGTATGCTTGGCAGAGATTAAGGAAATAGCATTAGGTGGGACTGCCACAGGTATCCTATACAATTTACTATCTAAAGTAATAATAACACTGTGAGGCCTAGACTCATATACAACATGTCATTTCCATAAATAAATTTGGCCCAAAATAACATTACAAACTTCCAGAGGAGAAACATCACACAATACCTTGTCTTTGAAGGGATTGATGTCTTACAATAGGATACATTGTTGGTTTTCATGGAGATCTCTTCCTTGGCGGAGCCATCCAATGGTGTAGGGATGTAGGTGTGTCTTTGTTGGCAGGGCTAGTCGCTTGAAGACCTTCACTGATATGAGGTTCTTCTGGCTACTGCTATCAATGATGAAATGCAGTAGGGTGCCTTTCACCCACATTTGTGAATGAAAGAGGCATTTTCCTTCCTCTGTCTCATCTAGTTCATCAGGTTGGATCTTGGTGGTAACAATGGTGGAAATGGGTTCTATGTCAATGATCCATCTCCCCCTTTCTAGTTCTGAATCAAAGTTGGAACCCACATCTGATTCAGAGTCTTTCACCTCATCCACCGGTGACTTATTTGAGAGGAAATAAGGAGTTTTATGTCAGGGGCTCTTATGGAAGTCGAACCACTTCCTGATATCTTTCTTTCTCTTTCTGGTATCCTTCTTTTCTTTCAGATTGCACTGGTTGTCCTAAGGGTGTGCATATTTTCTCTGTCCTTTTTTCTATGGTTTGGGGCCACCCTTTCCTTTATTTTTCTATGAGGTGTTCCCAAACCCAAATTGTCACATATTTTGATTAATATTTTTCTCGATCTTGACGACATATTGATAGGCTGTTCCCAAGGATGAGATTTCCAAAAAATCCATTTCAGTCTATATGTATCTATGAAAACCACCATGATATTTGAGCACCATATGTCACTCAAAATCTTTTATACCCAGCTTAGTGCGCAAGGTATGGATGATATTTGTGAACTCTAGCACTGCTTGGTCTCTTTCTTGCCACAGTGTGGTCCATTTTGTATACAGGTCATCATAACTTCTGACAAGGTAGTATTGTTCCTTAATATCATCCCTGAAGGACTCCTAGGTGACCGTGACTGTAAATAAGGAGGGTTCCTCTATTTCCTTTTTCTCACAGTAAGTTTCCCACCAATATTTGACATGGGGAACGACTTTGAGGAGAGAAAAGGTAATCTTTTGTCTATTTGAAAATTTATGGAAAGAAAAATACCCTTCTAGTATAGTCAACCATTTGTCTACAACATCTGTGTCTATCTGACCTTCAAATATAGGAATATCAAAGATTATTTATACCTTGAAGGGAGCGGTGCCTCTGCTCAAGGAAGATTCATCTCCTGTTGGTAATCATCGAAGGATTTGCACAAAACTATCCATCATCTTGTTCCTCTATTGCATGAGGGATTCCTAGAGAAACATTTTAAAAGGACCCAATTGTTTGTACCTTGACCTCATCTGGGACATGCATTAAGAATGTCAAGGAGAAGATCGCTCTGATACTACTGATATAGATTTTATGAGAAGAACAAAAAGGATATAGATTATTATTATGATTAACATATACTAACAAAGATATAATAAAATTGGTTTCTATTCAATAATAAAATATGTTGAAACTATAAAAATGCAATGAAAAACAAGCTTGCTAGAATGGTGGCACCTTATCTCTGAGAAGAGATGTGAAGGTTTCACTCATTCACAAGAAGATGATTAAAATTAGGATCTCCAAATCATTTTTATAATAAATAGGAATTATAAAACCCTAGACATCCAAAAACCTAACCCTAGGAGATGAAACTCCAAAGTCACGTGGGCCCTATTGGGGTAAGCTAGTACATCAACTTCCCAGGGTTGTAACTTTTGCATACGATCTCCATTTTAGGTGAAAGATATCCCGTTGAAAATGTATATCCAAGGAATGAATATGTTTCTATTAGACTCTAAGTCTATTAACATTATAATTGTGGTGAGCCCTAAAAACACTATTTAGGGCCTAAAAACGACCCCGGAAGTTAGGAACCCGAAAACTAGGAAAAAACAGCCGAATTGGAAAACTGCCAAAATGAACTAGTTGGAATAGGTGGGAAGCCATCGAAATCCATATGGATAAATCCTCCCATATTAGGAATAAATGGTATCCATTTCATTTATTTCCCCCATCAGATGAGGAAATTTTTATTGAGTTTGGCCCCAGGTGAGCCACTTGCCTTGGTGCAGGAGCTGCCCTACTTTGACAACTTGATAAAGTTGGATCCTTTGTTGTCGAATGCCATTGAACTCTGTGTCTACAATATGATCACTAGATATTTGTTGCATCTAGTGAGGGTGGATCTCTATTGGTTTCAATTTTTATGTTATCTCTGAGGTGTCCAATAATGGTGGGAAATATGGCCGAAGGAGAGCCACGTTGAACACTGGGTGCATGCCAAGGAAAGGGTGAAATTTAAGCTCAAAATAATTGTTACCCATAGCCTTGGTGATGGTGTGAGGTCGATAATGGAGTGGGAGAAGCTTCTGATGGGGCCCTATAAGGCATTCTTTCTGCAAGTGAAACCAAACTTTGTCTCCCGCCTGAAACATATGTGGCACCCATTGTTAATCATGGCGCTGCTTGTACTTGGCATTAGACTTCTGTAAAATATACTAAATCTATTGGAGGATGTGCTAGATCTGCTCAATGAACCAGGTGGATTTGTTAGCTTCATTTGGAGCAGGTGACGACTTGACCGGGGTGGCTATTATAAACCTAATTTACACCAGACATGCATACCTGGCATCAGGCCATCTCACTTGCCATTTTTTCCAAGACACTACTAAACAACTCTTCTGAAAAACATCCTTTTAAATTCATACATGCCCTACACCACTGTTTCATGCGTGTATACGCTAGATGACCCACTACAGCCCACGTATACTAACAAAATCACAAAAAATAGAAAGTTGCATATGTAATACAGATTTTTGGGTAATTTCCTAAACCATTTGACAACCCATAACCGGTCACTCAACTGGATAACTATCCTCTTCTATCCTATAAAAGAAAAGGTAGGGGTCCCATTTGAAAAGAGGAAGATAATAACAAAGAAACTCTACCCTTTTTTGTATTCCCCTTGCCCCAATCTTTTGCAACCATTTTCTAAGGAGAGCATATGTGGAAGTGGTTGTTGCATAGTTGAAGACAATCCTAGGACTAGGTTCAAGGATCAGTGGCCGATATCACCATTGTAAGTTACTTTTGTAAGGTTAATAAGAAAAAAGTACTTTTCCCGTCCCACCATATGAGATGTTGAAATATTCATTTTTCATTATATGTTATTAGAACCTCTAACCCACTAATTCATATGTAAAATGCATGTTTGGAGTTCTTTGTTTGTCTATTTATGTTATAACCCTAAATTGCACCACACATGCTTACCTGGCATCAAGCCAACTCATATCCCTTTTTTGCCAAAACTATGCTAAACAACTCTTTGAAAATCCTCTTGTGTCAAGGCCCACTCACCCTAACCCATTACTGCACGTGTGTGCATGCTGGCTAACTCACTACAACCCGCGTGTACCTAACAAAGCATGAAAAAAGGAGAGTTTCCAATGGAACAAAAAGCTATGGGTCAGTTAACTGAAAATCCCGGCTATGCATGGCCGAGGGTTCGTCCAAAACCCTAGCTCCTTCTAGCCTATAAAAGAAGGGGTAGGGGTAACATTTGGAGGAGGAAAAAATATAGCGAAGAAACTCTGCCCATTTTCATAATCCATTGTCCCAACCCTTTAGCCTTTCCTCATGCCAAAGGAGATTTAACGCAAAGCAGTTGAAGGATAGAAGAAGAGGAGCCCAGGATCAGGTTCAAGGAGCGGTGACCGCTCTCATATTTTTGTAAGTTGATTCACTTTCAGTAATAAAAAGAATACTTTTCCCATCCCAATGCATGAATTGTCTATGGTTTTCTTAATTTATGCTTGATTTCTAACCCTTGAGTATAGAAGTAGCATGCATGCATAGTTGTTGTTTGTCTTGAGTGAAGGTGATCTGTGGAAGGAGCAGCGCAAGAAAGTAATCAAAGAGAAATGGAGGATCTAAATCGAACACCGATAATAAGCTTGGTGGTCCTTTTCTATGCATTTACTATGAAAGAGGGGTTTAAATCTTGGGTTGTAGGTAAAAAAGTAGTTTCTTTTCGGTCAAAATCTGCATGCAAGTCTGACCCTAGTTTGTTAGTCCGTAGGGTGTTTTTCCCAACAAAAGTTTATAAATGCAGGTTGGCTTTGGGAGGAAACTTGCAGTCAAGGAGCAACCGAATGCAAAAGGATTGACACCAAACACGAAAGTTCAAGGTAGAGTTACCAGATCATTTTTCCCTTGTGTTTATGTATGAATGTGGGGTCTATGTTGGGATGATGGTAAGAAGTAAGAGACTTTAGATGGTCATTTCTACATGCATTATAGAACCCTTAGTGCTAGTCCGTATGGGGTTTTTCCACCCACAACAGAATTGGCGACCATACTGTCGAATATCTATAGGGTTTTTGGGGATACTTTTTAGGTGTTTTAAATTGGTTTGATGACCTTTTTTTTGAGTTTCTGCAAGAGTCTAAGTTTGTAGGGATTCTGGTCATCCATACTAGTACTCCCTTCTTGGATTGCTTAACTGATTTTTCTTTTTGGGAACCCGCAGAGGTATACACAGCCTATACAAGGCATGCACGTGTATATATGCACCTTACCTTTAGACAGCCTGCGTACATACGTTGGCTGCTGAAGTGTCAATAGCGTGCCTGAGTTCAGAAAGTATTTTTGTTAGGAGAGGCAGTCATCCACTTCCTTTTCAGAAGTGATCCTTCTCGGGGTTTTATTGATCAAGTCCTAGTCTTTGTTGTTGTAGTCTATAGCCTAGGTATAACCTCAGATTAGCTTTGCTTTATTAAAGTTTCCTTGCATTTTTATTTATAAAAGTAAGTTTCTGTGTCTTTAAGGGATTCTGGTTTTCAATACCAGTACTCCCTTCCTATGCTTGACTTCTTGTTTTTCATTTTTTGAGGATTTACAGAGGTGAACACGACATGTAGTGGGATTTCACGCATGCATACATGCCCTGACCTTGGACAACCCACGTACATATGCTTGATGTTTAAGTGTCAGTAGCGTGCCTGTTGAGAATTTTTTTTTCCGAAGAGACAGTCATCCTTTTCCCTCTTAGGAGGCACACTTCTCAGGGGTTTTCTTGATCTAGCCCTGGTCTATGTCATAACAGTCTCTAGCTTAAGTTTGATTTCAGCATAGCTTTCTTTTTCTTCGAAAGATTTCTTGTTTTGCCTTATTAGGTTTTTGGATGAGATTGTGAGTCTGTTCTGATATTCCTTTTGGGTTTGGTTAGTGACTCCCTATGATCTATAGGAGAGAAAGAATTCATTTCTTTCTTTTGTCTTGTCTTTATTTTTCCCCTTTTTGCTTTTGAAAAGAAGAAAATAATACATTTTAAAATTTCTTGTTTTCATAAGCAATCAGGAAAAAGAATGCTTTCATAAGTTCTTTGATGATTGAATTAGGACAATAAGTAGCTCTTAGTCGAGTGAAATCTTTTTTTGAGTTTTCTGTTAAAAGATCTTAGGAAAAGAAAATTAGTTTGAAAAGTTGGTTAAAGAGTTTAAATGTGCAAATCTGAATTTCTGAAGAGGAAGTAGTTTATTTTCAGTTTCAGTATATGATCTTCTCTTTTGTCTCTTAAAAACATCACTGGTTTCATTTCCATTCCATTTGACTCAAGACAGCCACTGAAATTAATGATTAATTAAAATGAACTAGACTTTATGATTGTAGGGTCCATCAACTAGTCTAGGCTAGAGCCTTGATTTAGGATTGGAGAGGAAAATCTTCAAGGCTACAAAACCAAACATAAGAGTCTGTGCTAGGGAGTGCTAAAAAGTCTAGTATCATGAAAGTTATCTAGGACCCCCCTATAACATAGGGGCTAAACATGAGGTCGCGTGTGGAAAGGTAGCGGAGATAACCCCTCCAAAGCTGGACCAAACGTAGTGAGGAATGCATATAGAGGGCTTATCTTGGGATTCCGTTGATCGCATTTTCCATGGAGCTTTGTGGTTCTTGAATCCATTAGAGTTCCTTAGTTTTCTTTTGGAACACTTGATTTTGGTACCCTTTATAGGTTTCAAGATTGATACCCAGCTCATTGCAGTCCACCCGACTGTCGACTGTACCCGGCTGGTGACTATTCACGTGTTGGAAAACTAGTTGCCTTTATTTTAGGGACTTACACAGGTGATTGCGGGGATATACCATGGTACTTAGGATAGACATTGGACCACACTTTGCAGAGTATACCCGGAGGGTTCTTTCTTATTCGAGTTTCACTTGCACCAGTAAGTTTCTCTAGTGTTGGTTGTTGTAATTGTTCTTCCAACTAGCTAGTGACTACTTGTCTTATCTCATAGGAACTTTTTCTAGTGTGTGTTGGTTTTTAAACAATTTTAGAAATCCCTAGTGTGTCTTTGATATTCTCACATAGTGGAGGATCAGGATCTCCATCGTTCGTGAAGTATTTTGGGCCTGCTTCTAGTTGATCTCAAACCCCACCCCCCCACCCCCCGCCACCGCTAAGGAGAAAACTAGACCAACAAGGGTCTTTTGAGGAAGTTGGGTTATAGGAAACTATGCCTGACCCATCTCTGAGAGAACAACATTCCATTCCATAGGAACCAACCATATCAGACCTTGGAGCGGAAGCTCTTGGTCCGTATGAACCTCTGATTACTGATCTATTAGTGCCCATCGTCATACATGTTTATCCTTACGAGTGCCTAGCAGTGTCACAAGCAGCAATGGAAGCAAATGCTGTGACTTTTTCAGGGAATACTCATATTCCCTCTATGACTACCACTACAGGGGGTGTTCCACCTCCTAACCAACTTTCGTTGATCTGAACCACTATGGTCTCGACTACATATACCTTAGGCATTGGTCTGATTCCATCTATAGCGGCGATCATTGCTCCGTTTACCCAGAGTGCAATAGGACTTTCGTTCTCATACAAGGTGCCTAGCTTCAGTATAATCCCTATACTTTCCTGCTCCACTCTATAGACTTTAGGTCTTGGGGAAGAGAGCTCCAATTCTCCTCTACAAATATCTATGGGGGGCACATCAACTCCCTCTATTGCTTTCCCTTACGGAGGGGGTCATATACCTCCTTCGTCCCCTTCACTCGGCGGTGCTCACCAACACTCTATCGATCCAAACATAAACCATAGTTCATTTGGAGAAGGTAGTCAAGGACTTACTTATTATAACATGTTGGTTGGTTTGACATTGTTCTCTTTGTTCGGTGCATTTGGTAACAATGCTTTATTTTCGTCTTCCTTCTCGGCTGGGGGAAACCTTGGTTATGGAAAACAAAATCCTGTACAAGGTTCTATTCCTACACAGGGGGCAAACTTAAGAATTCCTTCCTCACAAGGACCATGGAATCCATGGAAAGGATCAGTTCCCTTATCAGGGATGTCGACTGGGGGAAACCCTTTCAATAGCCAATGGAACCCCAGGCAAGGCTCAACACTTATGCCCGTTGGATCGGCATGGGGAAATCCTTCCCAAAATCCTTGGAATGCGACGCAAGCCCAACCCTTCATGTCCTATTTTAGGAGTCAGCTGATAACATATCAAGAAGCATAAAATTGATATGCTAGTCAAGGCCATGGTTATTACTAGAACCCTGGCCAACAACCTAACTTTTCCTGGAAACTTGGTGCCATCCAAACTCAAGGTCCTTTTTTCCCTAGTCACAATCAACAACCCAAACTACCATTTCTAGAAACTCTACACTTGCCATACTTGACAAGGTTATTGAATGACCCCATCTGTCACGATCCACGTTGGCCTCCTATGCTGACCAAGTTGCCTTCGGACATCCAAAAGTTTGAAGCTAAGCCTAATGAAGATCCAGGCAATCATGTGACTACCTTTCATCTTTGGTGCTCGTCCAATTCATTGAAAGACAACTCCATCCAGTTGCATTTGTTTCAACGCACTCTTATCGAGAGTGTTGTGAAATGGTACATTGAGCTCGACCGCTCGAGATACTCTTCCTTTGACAAATTGGCAATGGATTTCTTAAACCATTTCCAATTACCTGTGAGATACGATGCCGACATCAAATTGTTGGCCAACTTAGAGAAGACAAAGGTGGATCATATCTCTGATCACATCCGAGAATGGAGATGCTAGAAGATTTTGATAAAAGTGGCAGTCCCACCAACATTCCTTCTTGAGTGGTTCCTTAAGTCGTTGGTACCCCAATTATCCAAAGACATCGCAACGTTGGGAGTGTTTTCCGAAGAAGATGCAATAATGAGAGCTCAACAGCTAGAGCTGATTTACTCTTAGTTTGGTTTACTTTATGAAAATTTTTCAGATGCACCATGGTAAATACTTGACAAGACCATACAAAGAGCTGGACCACATGCCAATGGAATTGTTGGTTCAACACAAATGAAGCCTGTTGATCAATTGTTAAAACAATTGTAGCAATTTTCAATACATGAGAAAGTAGCTAGCCAAAACATGGGTCTGGTTGCTCCCCCTACCCAAACGTCAGATGTACATAGTGTGCAATCAACCAACCCAAAGGCCACCCAACAACTAGAAGGAAAATAGAAACAATGAAAGAAGAGTAAGGGGGATAAGAAACCTACCAATAATGTTGGAGGGGGCAACACTGAAAAGAAGAAGTCTAAGTATCTGTGTAACCTGTGCATGGAATAAAACCCGACTCACCAGTTCCCTTGGCTTGCGGAGGCCCAAACATTATTAGCACAGCAATAACCTATTGTGTTAAAAAACCCATTTCAACATGGGAAAAATTTAACTCAAGCCTCTCCAAGCATGGATGGGGGCAGTCAAGGACCCCCTCTGTTTGCGAGTAATTATTCATCCGCGAATGTGTATATGATGAAGGTTGATGCCTATATATCGAATAGAGCACATGACTACGAAATTCCAAATATCTCTGAGAAGAGTAAAGAAGACGAAAACCCACCTCTTCCTCTTCAGATCGAGAAGACGTTGGGAAAAACAATGACACGCATCCCAAAAGGTGGGTTCAAGAAAGATTCTCACAATCCAAATGCAAGGGCCACCTAGAACTACTTTGTGGTGGAGGATTTGTCTCAAACCCCTTGTACGATGTCTACTTTGGAGGTACTCCAAAGCTTCCCTTCCCAGAGAAAGGCTTTGTTAGCCGCCTTAGAATCTGCTGAGACTTGTAATCCAGGTACGCTCATGCTTGATATGACCAACTTAAAACCTTGTCTCCCTTACCATGTAGCATTTCATATAGTAGTGTCTTACCCCATGAAAAATTTTACTCGAAATATTTTCCACACGGTGGTTTATGAGGGTGCCTTGACATGCGTGATGTCTTTGGTGTGTTGGAAGGCCATTGGCCAAACCATTTTGTCTCCGTCACCTACTCTTCTTACCACGTTCGACGATTTTTTGTTCTGACCACATGGCATCATCCCCTCTTTTCCCATGCAGTTAGGGGGGAAGACCATGTGCATCGAGGTTGAAGTGGTTGATGTGTCTCTTGACTACAATATCTTGTTAGGAAGGAGTTGGACCTATGTTATGCAAGTAGTGTTCGCTACAGTTTTCCGGGTCTTGTTGTTTCCACATGAGGGTCGGATCATGACCATTGATCAGTTGTATTTTTCCCATACTAACCCTTTATCCGGGGCATCCATGGTCCCGATTATTGATAACCCTCAACCCAACATCATCAATATAGGGGTTGGTTTGTGCTCACCTTTGATGGTTACTTTCAATTACCCACCTCCTTCCAACGATATTAATTTCGTTTCACACTAACCTAAGGTTGAGATTTTTCAAGTCTCATCATTTCGTACGACCTACTTCAATGATCCATGGACTCTTCCTTCCCCATAGGCCACGATGGAAGGGAAGGGGCACCTTGATATGGCCATTCACTTGTCTGTGACAAAATTTGTATACCCAATAGTCCATCAAGATTTTGCTGACCCCGATCCAACTCCCGCGCAGGAGTTAGATCCATTACTAGAGCCTACTTGGGCTCAAGGTTCCCTTGCCGATACTGATTCTTTAGACTTAGTCTTGCCTTTAGATGAAGATATTATTGAAGAAATGAATATTCTATATAGACCCTAGGATGATCTCCATCACAGATCTTATTTCCTCCCAGAGTTAAGAAGAATTGAAGAAGGAGAATTCACTTTGACTATGTCTGGAGAGAGGTCTTGTCCTATTAATCCCTCAACTACACATGTTGTTTATGTTGAGGGTAATATGGAAACCATTGCTAAAATGATACCTATTGATATCTCCAAAACCCCTGGCATCATGGACAATATTCTCATCGGAGCTGACTATTCCCCCGAGGAGATTTGAATCTACACAAATTTATTTAAAGAATTCTGTGACGTTTTTGCCTAGTCTTACTAGGAAATGCAAGGCATTGGTCCAAGAATCGTCAAACACAAAATCACGACTTATCCTAATGCTAAGTCGGTCCAGTAGAAGCTTCACCTAGTCAATCCTAAGAAAGAAGAAGCTGTTAAAGATGAAGTAGAGAAATTGCTCAAAGAAGGTTTTATCTACCCTATCCATTTGACTCAATGGGTCTCAAATCTCGTTTTGGTCGACAAAAAATAGTGTATGATTCACGTATGTATGGAATTCCGTGATTTAAATAAGGCCTATCCAAAGGATAATTTCCCCACACCATTTATTGACCAAATAGTTGATGAATGGGCATGTTGCAAGGCCTTTTCTTTCATGGATGGTTTTTCGAGATACAATTAGATACATATCAAACTTGAAGACCAACAAAAAACCTATTTCATTTGTCCATGGGGTACATTCACTTATCGGAAGATGCCTTTTGGTCTGAAAAATGCTAGAGCTACTTTTCAGGGGGGCATGTATTTTTCTTTCCACGATCTCAAACATATAGTCAAGGCCTACCTTGATGATTCAGCATGACGATCTCCTAAGAGAGTTGATCATCCCACACACCTATGAATTATCTTCAAGAGATGTCGCTACTACCAGATTCTCTTGAATCCAAGAAAATGCAGTTTTTGCGTGAGGTCAGGTCATTTTCTAGGTTTCATATTTTCGACAATAGGGATCATGGTCAATCCTCTTAAAGTTGAGGCAATAGTTCAATTGCCTCCACCACGCACAAGCCTTCAGCTTCAGAGTTTACAAGGAAAATATAAATTTTTACGACGTTTCATTGTGAACTATGCCGAGATCACAAAGGGCTTTATGTGTTTACTAAAGAAGGATGTTCCTTTTCATTGGCAAGAAGTCTCTCATCACTTGTTCGAAGCATTGAAATGTGCCATCACAACTGCCCCTCTTCTTCGGCCACCCAATTATAATAAGGATTTATTATTGTACTTGGCTATGATAGAGTCGAACATTGTTATGGTATTGGTTCAGGAGGATCATTTACTCTCAGAATATGTGATTTATTACCTGAGCCGAGGCCTAGTTGGACCGAAACTCAATTATTCCCACATTAAAAAACTTGCGTTGGTAGCAGTTCATGCTGTCCAATGGTTTCATCATTATATCTTGTTTCGCAATACCACCATCATTGTCATTGTGAATCCATTTCAATACGTGTTGACACGATGAGTAATTGGCAGAAATATTAGTAGATGGATAGTTTTCCTCCAGGAATTTGACTTAGATTTTGTTTCGGCAAAATCCAAAAAGTCGTTGGTCTTTGCAAAACTTATCTCGGAACTTCCGGTCGAGTCAAGTGATGTTATGCCTGAAGATTCGCCTATTAAAGGAGACATGTTTTTTATCGTGTCTTCAGACCCTTGGTATGGCGATGTACTTGTCTATCTCTAGAATTTAAAGTGCCCCACCTCTTCTTCTCGTGATGAGAATCATCGTATATGCCATCAAGCCAATAATTATCTCATACTCGAGGACACTTTATATCATCGAGGTGTATATTTCATCCTTCACTAATGTCTCACTCATGAAGAAGAAGAAATCATGCTTAATGATTGACACACTGGAGCATGTGGTGGTCATCTGTCTTGGTTGGAAAACCCAAAAGATTCTACAAGATGATTACTTTTGGCCAACATTAATCAAAGATTGTGTTGAATCGGTCAATAAGTGCCACTGGTGTCAGATCTTCTCTAAGAAGATGAAGGCACACCCTGCTCCCATGTTTCTCATCATTACAATTGGTGCCTTCACTAAGTGGGAGATTGATTACACTACATGAAACCCCCCTTCAGTAAGGGGGCACCATTATATCATTGTAGCAGTAGACTACTTCACCAAGTGGGTCGAAGCTATGCCAACGTTCAAAGATGAAGGGGAGACCGCAACTCTCTTTTTGTTTAACTAGATTATAGCAAGGTTCAACATCTCGAGAGAGATTGTCACTGACCATGCCAGTCACTTTCAAAACAAAATGATGTCTAAGTTAACATCAAATCTTGGGTTGCGGAAAGAACATTTGTCACCCTACTACCCACAAGAGAATGGTTAGGTGGAATCTATAAATAAATCTCTTAAGACCATTCTATAGAGAACGATCAATTCAGCCAAGTCAAATTGGCATTTGATCTTATACTTGACATTATAGGCCTACCAAATGTTTGTTAAGAATACAACTGATTTCTCACCTTTTCAACTCATTTACGGGCTGGAAGTAGTCTTGCCCATAGAGCACCAAATCCCATCTCTAAAGTTGGAAGTACAGTTATTGTTAGACGCTTCACCGCTTGAAGAGTGTTTATTATACCTCGAGCAAATCAATGAGTAAAGTCATGATGTGGCCTTGGATAACGAGGCTCACAGGAAAAAATTCAAGTGTCAGTATGATCAATCCGTTCACCCTTAGATTTTCTCTGAAGGCGACCTTGTCTTGGTCTATGACCAAGATAAGGACCCCCTGGGGGTAGGCAAGTTCAAACCCATGTGGTTCGGACCTTTCATAGTAAAATAGGTTCTAAAGAAGGGCACTTATCATCTGGTGGACTTTGAGGTAAATGTTTTGGCGGAGCCTAGAAATGGGCTCTACCTCAAGAAGTATTACTCATAGGTAGGTCACTTCGGGTGACTTCCTGTAAACATATGTATAGTTCTTGTACATTTGTTTTTTGTAGTTTTTTTCTTTTTTGTTTTATGGACGTGTCATTTTTTATGTCATATTTTTCACTGTGGCAGATGTCAAGTGAATCAGAGGTGTTCATTGGGTTCGCGGACGATGCTAGCTGACACACTCAGAGGCTTGCTTTCGCAACTTGGGTGATTTTCACACCTTGAGGCCAATTACTATCCTCAGGAGGTAGATGTTTAGTTGATGCCACAAACAATGTTTTCGAATATAGCACAA
Organism: Picea engelmannii; assembly: GCA_009831015.1. NCBI lineage: Eukaryota > Viridiplantae > Streptophyta > Pinopsida > Pinales > Pinaceae > Picea > Picea engelmannii. The sequence continues at coordinate 872,296 of ML790444.1, read as the reverse complement.
TATTAGAGGTTCTTCGTGAAGCTTTGTTGTGTGGTATCTCTCACCTCCGAGTCTACTTAGACGCTCAGCTGGTTGTGTCTCAATTAAATGGAGTTTACTGCATTTATGATCCTACTCTACACCGAAGATTACTTAGGGTACATCTCTTAGAATGAAGCTTTGATTACATTACATATATCCATGTTCCTAGGATATTAAATCAAGTTACAGATACTCTAGCTAATCATATATTAGATTGGCATATTGCACACATGTAAGAAAAATCACAAACAGGAACATGTAAATACATTTGTAAATAAATGTAATCCATAAAACACAAAAAGATGTAAATATGCATATATATATATATCACAAAGTATCAGAGTACATAGATGGGCATCAGCACCTCAAAAAATATGTGTCCAGTAAAGATTCATGGGGCTTATGCCCTCAAAAATATACAAAAGGTTCCCTCGGCACATAACAAGTCTATCCTAACTAAGGGTGAGGCCTATTGGCCCTGCCATAGTGAACAATGGCGTTGGCCAGATGTTGAAAGAGTTGGACCTAGGTCCATGGTACCCCAACAACATGAGTCTGCATAGATGGTGGGAGATCCTCAATCTTCACCATAGGAAATGTATGAGTAAAAGCAGTGAGGTTCTTCTCCACCCGCCTCAAAACTCTCTCATCCTCTCTAGCTGGAGGTCCCCTTGCTATTGCTAGTCCACCAACTGCAGATGGTCCCGCCTCTGGTCAAGGACACTGCCTGGTCCTTGTGAAGTCTGTTGGGTGTATTGTCCCCACATCTTCACATAATAGATACATACGTGTCAGATACTCTGGTATACAAAAAACATGATATATATGAAAAAACAAAAAAATTAAATAACTTTGAAAACAAAAAACAAACTTACCCATATCTCCTCTCTCTTCTCCGGGAGGTACAAGCATGTCAGGATCTCTAGAAAAGTTGATCCTGGCATAGGGGTAGTCCTCTAGAGCCAAAATCTATCATGCCCACCAAGAAAACAACTTGTCGTAAAAAGCCTCGATGGTTCTCCCTCCCCCCTATCACGACAACAATGTCGTCCAGCTACATAACGCTGGGAGAGGGGCCTCGTGCCCTCGTATCATCTCTCTGGGACTAATACTGGGGACCCTCTTGAAGAAGAAAGAGAAAGGGACAATCCCAAACCCAAAGTTTATATGTCTCCGCATACGACACTCTATCAGCTACCTCTTCATGCAGTCTAGTAAGGTGGTACTCCAGTCAAATTTTTGTGCATTTAAGCACTGAACCACACAATTCATGTGCACCTGGGAAGCTTGATGTAAAGAGGTAGATCTAGTGATCCTACCAATGAGAAAAATTATCACTTTTAGTGATAGGTTAGAATTCTTATTTATCAGCACCTGGGTACCCAATTTCTCTATACCAAATTCACAATGGAGTTCAATCAATTCCTTTATGTTGTGAGGCCCAGAGGGAAACATGCGAAAGTTGATTGGTTCCCCTCTCCTTGAGAGGCTAGTTAGAAATTAGATATCTTCAGTCATTGGAGTCAACAACTATCCCTCAAGCATCAATTCCTCTACATCTGGGTGCTAGTAATATACCAACGAATTCAATAGCCTAGGTTGTGCCCACATAAATGGACACTGGAAGAATTTCAGAAAACCACATTGTGCCAATGTGGTAGTAGCATCAGGGTCCTCTCCAACCAAAATATCGATTCCTCATGCTCCCTCTCTCTCTAGTGAACATACATCCTGCAATTCACAAAGTTTAGGGGGGATTAACTCTTGCATTTTTAAAAAATTTCAACATGTTGGAGGGTATATGCTGGCTATCATAGGACAACTCGCATATACGTAGGGATGAACTTTTTAAAGATCAGTTCCCTCGCCCCAAAAAAAGAAATGCACAAATGAAGAATTGAAATGCAAGGGGGGTTAGTATGTACTTACTTGGTCCAATCATAAATTCGTTTCATCCACTGAAGCTCCTGGAATCAACTCTTTTGACAAAGGGGTGTTTTTGGCTTCTTAGTCAATTTCTCAATTAACAATGGTGATAATGATTTGCTAGCTTCTATTTATAGACATTTTGGCCCCTTTTTGTCATTTTTTGAACCCATTTTTCATTTTTTCTAGCCTGAAAATCATTTAGTATGGTCTAGGAGTTTCTTATGGATTGTTACGTTAAGTGTTACTATGGGTATTGGGAAAATTTTCAGAGATTTGGGGCATTTTTTAAGGTCCTTTGGTAAAAAGTCATTTTTCCAACTTGTTGCATCTAAGTTAGGATTCCACCTCCACTTTCTGTATATCATTGTCTTTGTTGCTTTTCCATAGGATCAACCCCACCAAGTTGCGACATAGAACCATCTTTGTTGCTTTAGAGGTGTCATAATTTAGGGGTAGAGCCTCCCCCTTTCATGGATGCCCTAGGTAGATCTTGGTTTCATTTTGGTGTCAATGTTGTCACAAATGACTATAGGCTCATGAGTCCTTTTTAGTTTTTTCTGATTATGATTATGAGCCTCATTTGCATGATTCATTATCACTCTTGATCTCACCCTCAGGACTCCCAAAACACAGCGGGTCTTCTTTTAATCCCTTTTCAGACCTTCTAAATATGAAAATATTGTCGAGCGATCTTGTTGACCTTCATGCTCGCTAAAATAAAATTTGAAGGCACATTTGTCTGGCGGTAGTTTACCCCTTTTTCAGTCCATATGGTCAACTATACAAACAAAGGTATACTCTAGGAGGCTTAGTTCTCTAGAAGAGTATTCTTAGGTATAATTTTAACCCTTTTTCAAGCCTGAGGGACTAAATCTATGTAAAAGGAACCCCCATGGAGTCCTTAGTTAAGCTATTTTCAAACTCCCTAAAATAGAAAAGATAGTCGAGTGACCTTGTTCCTTCACACTCATTAAAATGGTCCAGAAGAACATCTCATATAGAGTCCATAGTTAAGCTTTTTTCAGACTCCTTAAATATGAAAAAATTGCCGAGTGATCTTGTCTTTATCACACTCGTTAAAATGGTTTTGAATAGACATATTTTCGGTGCTAGTTTACCCATTTTTTGAACCGAATAGACTACCTTTGAAAAAGATACCCCAGTGGAGTCGGCTTTTACATTTTTTCAGACTCTCTAAAAATGAAAAACTGTCGAGCTTACCTTCTCCAGGCTCGTTAAATTACATTGAAGGATGTTATCATTGTGTCTTGTTAATCGCATTTGCATTCCTGCGTCTTTTAGCCTAATGTCAGATCCATGTTTCCCTCAACTGAACCATTTGAAGCATGCCTTATACACAAGCCTTGTAGCACTTTTTCCTCTGCGTCTTGACACCTTGACCCATGGAGGGATTTTCCTGAGTGTCCTTTTCCTGCATATGTTTTCTTGATATGAACATTAATTTGTTCCTTGTACTTGGAACTAGTATGTTAGTGACACACATTCCTCCTTTGCACCGTATCATTCTTTTATTCTTTTTCAAGATTTACAAAATTATTGAAAAAGACAAAAAAATCAAATATACCCCAAAAAGAGGAAGGGAAAAGTATTTTCTTTTTTTTGGCAGCACAATGAGTCGCCCTTCGACAAAGCACATCCTTATGTTTGCTCGTCAAGATCAGGGATTTAATGTGACCTTAGGAAGTTGTTCTCGCTACATATATTTGTGTCCTCCATTTGGTTACTCTTCCAAACATATGGAGAGTTTGTGTTGCCTCCTACATCGTGAACTTATGTCCATGCCATGATGCCTGAGTCTCATCATTTTTCATGCTGTTGTCCAAGGGAAGTTTTTACCAAGCTTGATATATCCCTTCTATAGTTTGTCTCTTGACCTCATGCCCGACCATCCCAAAAATCCCAATCAAGTCTTTGTTCTAATACAATGAAGCCCTCAGCCTGATCATCAAGATCCTCTAGTCTATTCCCGACGAGCTATCGAAGACCTCTGGGTAGTGAAGTCGTACACCCATATTACACTCCTACCTAAGTTATGAAGATTTTGAATTTGTTATTTGAGCTATGAAGGACTCATCTCTAGCCATCAGGCATCATTTTCTTCTTTAATATGGATACTCTACATGTATATACTTTTGATTTTGATATGTAGATCTATTTTGTATTTCTCACAACTACACTTTATATAGTTATATGACATGGATCTATAGTGTATTTGATTGACATCCATGATTTTATTTCATTCTGAGCATGGGTATGCCCACCTCGGTGAGACAATTGTTATATTGCGTATGGCACCTCCCAAACTTTAGTCCCTGGGCTGACTTGCTTCCTATGTTGGTGAAGATTGGTAATGTATTTTGGCCATCATATTCTCTTCTAACCTCACACATTAGGGGGCATCTGTTATAACTATAACTTGCACCATACATGCATATCTGGCATCAGACCATCTCACTTGCCATTTTTTCCAAGCCACTACTGAAAAACTCTTCTAAAAACCATCATTTTGAAGTCATATGTGCCTTGCACCACTACTGCACACATGTATACTCTAACTGACCCACTATAGCTCGTGTATACTGACAAAAGCACAAAAAATAGAAATTTGCAGATGAAATACAGATTTACAGTTAATTTCCTAAATCATTTGACTACCCATATCCGATCACTCAATCGGATAACAACCCTCTTCTAGCCTATAAAAGAAGAGGTAGGGGTCCCATTTGAAAATAGGAAGATAATAGAAAATAAACTCTGCCCTTTTTTGTATTCCCCTTGCCCCAATATTTTGCAACCATTTTTTGAGGAGAAGCATATGTGGAAGCGGTTGGTGCACAGTTGAAGAGGAGCCCAAGACCAGGTTCAAGGAACAGTGGCTAATCTCACCATTGTAAGTTACTTTTGTGAGGTTAATAAGAAAGAAGTACTTTTCCTATCTCGCCATATGAGATGTTCAAATATTTAGTTTTGATTATATTTTATTAGATCCTCTAACCCACTAATTCATATATAAAATGCATGTTTGAATTTCTTTTTTTTTATTTTTATGAATGTAGGTTGGCTTTGGGAGGAAACTTGTAGTCAAGGAGAAACTGAACGCAAAAGGATTGACACCAAACGCGGAATTTCAAGGTAGAGTTACCAGATATTTTTACCCTTGTGTTTATGTATGAATGTGGGGTCTATGTTGGAGTGATGGTAAAAAGTAGGAGACTTTAGATGGTCATTTTTGCATGCATTAAAAAACCCTTAGTGCTAGTCCATAGGGGGTTTTCCAACCCACAACAGTCGTTGCAAGGGGTAGTGAAAAATCCATGGGACCCAATGGTTGGAATCCCAACCCCACCTAAAAGGGGTTGTGGATGTTTGAGTTATGGAGGGATCGGTTGTAGCTATGTTGAACATAGGGAAGACTCTCATCCCATGTGCAAGGGTTATTGGAATTTTACATGTACATGATATGCATGATCATCCGATTGACGACCTCAGTTTGGCCATTTATCTGGGGGTTGAAGGTATTGGATTTGGTGATATTGGTGTCCAGAAGTGACCAGAGGCTCGACCAAAATGTTCTGAGGAACCGACTGTCTGGATCTAAGACAACAATTTTTGGGATTCCAAAATATACTCATACGCATTCAAGGAAGATCTTGGAAGTGGCCTCTGTTGTGATGCTCTTATTATAGGTGGTGATAATCGTCATTTTGGAAAAGTGATGAACAACCAAAAAACACAGTGTTATTGGATAAATTCGTAAGTGCGGACACAAACCGATCTCCCTAGATCCACTTGGATCTAGAACAAAATAGGACAAAATAATACTCTTTCCCTAGATTTCAACTATTGAATGAACTAGGAGGGAAGAATCATGAACATACCTTATGATCGCTTCCTTGGGTCTCTGTTGTTCCAACTTCACTCCAATGCTCTTATACCATCAATACCACAACAATACAAACCAATTGAAGTGAAGACAACTCAATATATTCAATAGTTAATCTATGTATATGATCAAGGAGTTATACAATAAAGTGACATTAGCTTTATGGGAAAGGGACATATTACTGTATTATATTGATAGAAATAAAAGATTACAACTTGAGCCTTGATGTTGCAAACCTCCTTTCAATGGATCCTGGCTCTGACACACACACTTTCTCACTTGCATGAAGAAGATCAACCACTTTTGATAACCTTGCTAGAGTTCTCTAGCTGTTGTAGCTTCAGTCCTTCACACAGTATTTCACTAATTCTCCAATAAAATTCTTGCTTGTATGCTTGCTAACCTCTTCCACGAGAATCCCCTCAATATATAAGAGAGAATGAATTAGTTACTTGGATAGGAATGATCCCAAAATATCAGGAAATCCAGTACTTAGATAACCATTCGAATGCCATTTCGTCCTTCTAGAATATTCCCTTATAGAAGCTTCAAGAATTCATCCTTTTCCCTTCTTTAGAATATGTTCTCACCCTAACAGTTAGATAGAGTGCGAACTTCTCGCACCCTAGCTTAAAGAAGCCTGCGAGAATCATGCATTCTCGCAGGCAAATGTATTGGTAGACTGCGAACCTTCCTCAAAAATGTGATTTCTGAAAAGAGATGAAGGTAACTTTTCTCTGGAGAAAGTTCTAATGAAGAGCCTGAGTACACCATAATCAATACATCATCATGATGACCAAAATCATGGGTAACAGAATTCCCCCCAAATTCTGATATTGGAACCAGTGATAGTCGATAGACTTTGTAAGTTGCATGTGTGTGTTGAGAACTAGGAGCACATCTAATCGGAAACCTGCGAACAATCAAGCATATGCAGAGTATAATATATATCAATTCTGAGGTAGGCATTCCCATACTCACTCAGATCACAGATTGATGACATTGTAGACATGGGTCATGGCCACCAATCATACACTATGGATCCATGCCGTCAAAATATAGCATAGCCACTTGAATACACTGTGGATCTATGTGATAAATTTTAATTCAAGAGGACTTAGCCACGAGACATACACAGTGGATCTATGTGTCACAAATTATACATACTCGATCGCAACCTGGATTACAAAGATGATATCCAGGGTCTTCAATCTTGTTTCCCAAAGTACGAATCTAACCATGTGATTACATGTGTTGAAGTCGAACATGGTAGAAACCACTTGATTACCGGTCATTGATGTAACCGTTAACAAGTGCGATGGAAATCACTATTGATGTCAATGACTCCCAAGGTACTATAGTACAATCCATCGAGTGTGAATAAATGATTTGATGTCGAACATCTGACATAATATTTCAATCAGAGGTCAATGATGTAAACCCACTGTCAAAAGCGAGGAAACTTGCCATTGAGGCATGCAAGCTCCAAGGTACTAAATAATTTCTAAATCTTGATTTCGGATAATGAGATGAAGTCGACGAAACAAAACTCGTCACAGGAGGGCCTTGATGTATCCCCCATCAATGACACAAAATGAGTAACAGAGTTTAAAAGTGAAATAGAGCATTTTTCAAATTGGACTGGACAAAGGGAAGGCCGACACGGAGAGAATGGATAACTGTAGATGGTCGAATCAATATAGGTTTCAAATGGACTTCTCTTGAACATATGAATGAAACGACCAATGATTTGGAAGAATTGACTTAAATACGACACATGGAATGACCTTGTAATCAATCGGAAGAGAGACAAATGGATTTCCCAAACCGGTTTCAAATGATGAATAGGGGGTGTCATGTTCAAGAGCGACACTTACTGCCAATCAATACAAAGATGAAACATATCCCTTTCCCAAATTCCCCCCCCACCATTTATGGCAAGTACCTCTTTATTTTTACGCAAGCTTGAAGAGGATCACATATGCTTGTTGATATAAGCTCATCCTTCGGACGAGTCTCTCGGAGTATGTTTAACGAACCCTAAGAAGGAGTGGTTCGGTCCCATCACGGGTCTGTCAATGTTTGTTTAATGAGTCCAGAGATAGTAAACTCGAAGGTTTTTCAAATTATAGAGTTTGGAAAATAACTTAAAAGAGAACTCTCTCAGTTCCTTTTTCGTAAAATAGTCTGGACGAGACCGAAAAAGAGAGAAATTATCGCTCGTCAGATGCGTATTTCAAATACTTTATCGAGCGTGAAAATAGCAAGGTCGCTCAACGATCTTTTCATGTTTAGAGAGTCTTAAAAGAGCTTAAAGAAGACTCCAGGGGGGTTCCTTTTTCGTATAACCATGTTGAGCCCAAAAAAGTGATAAAACTATGCTTGATCACGTTCTTTTGTATTTACGAGCGTAAGAATGGACAAAAACAATGCTCGAGGTTTTATGTAAAAACCATAAAAAACAATTAAAATCACACCATAATGGAGAAAAATATGTCCATATCCTTGTTTGTAATCATCAATGTTTCACACCTGCAAGTCATTACACTCATTTTTATATTAGTAATTAGGTTT
>ML790444.1:851395-863818 GCA_009831015.1 Picea engelmannii | reverse complement strand
CAATAGATAAACATAAAAACCCAAAAATGACATAGTAAAAAGTAAATTAAATGAGTAAATAACCATTTTTACCATATCATTTCACATTTTCACTATTGAGTTCCAAAACCCTCTTTTTACCCTCTGAATTCGGCGTTGATTTTCAGGAGCTATAAGAGATCATTTGATGAGCTGTCTGCAACATTATGGTAAGCTCTTCATTCTTGACCTTTTCATGGTTTAAATTTTTGATTTCATTGGTTAGTTTTTGCATTTTCAAGTGGTTTTTGAACCCTACATGCGCATAGGAATTCTCGCAGGCTACCCATACGGGGCCTGCGAGAATGATGCATTCTCGCAGGAAAGCTTTGAGCCACCTGCGAGGTGTTCACACTGTGAAAATGGGCCACCTACGAGAACCACAAACTTCAATTTTTTTTTAAATATTTAGCCAATGAAAAAGATCTAGATCATGAACAAAATCATTAATCCGCCTTATATGTTCCTTGTGCAGGTATTTGACCAACAATTATGGTGCTTGAGTGGCAGGAACGAGAACATGAGGAGGATAATGCAAATGATGAGAATCATCCTCCCACCATAGCTGTATTGAGAGATTGTGGGCTCTTAAAATATTTCTGTATCCCGGGCATGAGAGCCCAAGTCAGATTACTGGAGTATCTAGTCCGTATGTGGGACCCAGACCAACAAGTTTTCAATGTAGGAGCTCACACATTATCCATTGACATTGAGGACATATAATTTTTGACTGGATTGTCCAGGCGCGGGTATTATGTTAGTCTGACTGGTAGTAGAGGTGGCGGGTTAAAAATGAGTGAATACTGCAATCAATACTGTGTACCTGAGGCTGAAAGGAAAAAGGGAAAAGTGGCTATCTGGGGGGTACAAGACTTGATCCTCTGCACTATTCTCTTCATGATTTCTCGGATGGCTGGAATTTCTGCTCCCCATATGGCATTACAGAGCTACTTCCAGTACGCCATCGAGTGTACTGAGCCCCGAGTATTTAACTGGGCTGATGCAGTGTTGCGTAGTATCAAAAGGCAACTGACTAAGTGTAGGCAAGGTGAATTGAAACAATTTGGATATGGATCTTTGTTAGTGTCTTTCTTCCTCGAGAGGGTCCCCGTATTCAGACTACAGGTTGAGTGGGACTTTTTGGGTCCTAGGGATCCGAGGATGTTGCGATGGTGTTGACTCATGGCCCAACATGTGGCAAGACCAATCGTCAAATATGATTATATTTTCTTTGACTGGTTGCAAAACCAGATGTTGATGGTCGATGACTACGCATATGTCGGGTTGGATTTCAGAGGAGATCCGGATTTAGCACTGCTTGAGGATGCTCAGTGGGGTGACCTGGGTAAGAAGTACACACAATTTCTCTTTTTAAATGTTTTTGAATTTTAATCATATTCAAATGTTTTTGGTTTTATATATTTATCCGAAGACTAACACAAAAATGTTTGTTGATAACACAGATGTTGGACCGTATAGACCTCCTGGAACTTCTCCTATCCATTGACGAGGAGAGGTAGAAGAAGCAGTACCACATTATGCCGAAGACTATCAGGTGGTGGAACAGAATTTAGAGGGCCTGACACCAGACATTCCAGATATGACTCTGGAAGAGATTCCACTACGCAATCAGCGTCACACTATAGGGGTATCAACAGCTATGGGTCGAATGCTCAGTAGAGTTTCTAGAGAAGTAGTGTGTTACCGTGAACGTCATACGTGATGTCACTTTTTACAAGCTATAAGCTTCAATTTTTGATATTTTGGTCTTCGGGCAAACTTTTTGTAAAAAACAAACTCTTTTGATCGTTATATACAAATGGCTTCTACCGGTTTACTTTATAATGTGTGAATTTTAATGTGTTTGATTTATAAATGGTTCAAATGTATGTCCAATACATAATTAGCCAATGCATCTGTTAATGTATTAAGACATCTAGGAATATGTTGATATTCAATGTGATCAAAATATTGTTCCAAGAGGCGAATCCGCAAATATATCTGTAACAGAGTAGGACTTCGAATAGAGTAGATATTACTTAGCTGTAGTACTACAAGATGCAAGTCAAGTCTCACAACCAAATGACGAATTTCGAGTGAGATAGAATCAACCAATAATTCAATAGCGGCGCTATACTCTGCAATGTTGTTGGTTGCACGGCCAAGACATACACCTCGTAAAGATATAAGTTCGTTTGTTGGGGTATAGATTTCCCACGCAGCAGAAGCTAGGTTCCGAGTACTACATCTAGCACCATCAGCGAAGCCAATATAGGGTAGAGAAGACTCTGACATCTAGCAATCAAAAACAACGTCACATAAGGGCAAAGACCAGATAACGTCAAAAGCAAACTAAAGTAACACACACAAAGTATGATACATAAAATACAAGTACTTTTGCACAAATGACTTATGCATAGTACTTCTTCAAGTACAACCCATTCCTGGGTTCACTCAAAGGTATACCATCATAATTAACCATCTCATACGCTCCTTTTTCCAAAACTCGACGAACAATGTAAGGACCACGCCACATTGGTTCAAATTTCCCAGCTCCTAAGACATCTTTATCTTGTTCATAAAGAAGAACAAGATCACCTTCAGAGAAAACATGAGGCTTGACATGCTTGGCATACTATGCCTTGACACGTTTCTTCTGGGCTTCTATTACCAGAGTGGCATCATGTCGAGTCTCGTCTAATCGCATCAAATACAATAGATGTTCTTCTTCAACATAAGTATTGGGTAAGATTTCGACAGCTAGCTTCAGAGAAGGTATCTCACATTCTACAGGAAGAATGGATTCCACACCATAGACCAATCGAAAAGGCGTAAACCCCGTAGAGGATTTAACAAATGTCTGGTATGCCCACAATGCCGAAAACAACATCGTGTTCCAGCTTGTTTTATAAATTCCTATCATTCATCGAAGTATGGTTATAAGAACTTTGTTAATTGCTTCGACCTGGACATTAGCTTGTGGATAATAGGGTGTTGAGTTATCATGATGAAGGCCCAACTTTTTCGTAAGTTCAGACATCATAAAATTCCTAAAATGACTACCATGATCAGTAACGATAGCTTGAGGAACATCAAAATGAGCTATGACATGGTTAATAAAAAACAACGTTGCAGTCTTTCCAGTATTATCAAATGTCGGCATCGCCTCGGCCCATTTTGTAAAATAATCAATAGCTACAATGATGTAACGATGCCCCCCGACCGAGTGAGGGTGACATACCATGAAATCAATGCCCCATTTTTCAAAAGGACCAACTGAGACTACAGGATGAAGAGGAGCAGGATGTGACCAAATTTTTTGGTTATAGGTCTGGAAGGCATGGCATTTCTGGATGGCAGTAATGCATTCGTTGAACAAGAAAGGCAAAAAATAACCTGCGCATAAGATCTTTTGGGCAGTAGCACACCCAAACATATGACCACCACATGCTCCAGAATGGCAGTCATTCAGATCTTTCTCGGCTTCTTCAAAAGTCAGAAAATGGCGAAAAACAGAGTCAATACCCCGATGGTAAAGAGTATCCCCGAGGATAATGTATTGATGTGCCTGATAATGAATGCGACGTCGTTCACTATTAGACAAAGAAGGCCGAAAAGTCTAGGTTTGGAGATATATAATGATATATCCATACCAAAGATCGTTATTACTAATTAGGAAAAGAGATTCATCGGGTAATGAATCTACTGCTACATTTTCCGTGGCAGAGTGAGGAAAATCACATATCAACTCAGCAAAAACTAAGGATTTCTTAGACATGGTGCGATCGAATTCCAAGTCAAACTCCTGGAGTATGACAATCCATTTGGAGTACTTGCCCCCTAGAAATTGACATGTCAAAATATGTTGCATAAGGTTGCAATGAGAAATCACTGTAGTTTTCAGTGAGAGGATATAATGTCGAAAGTGTTGAACAACTTGAATGGCAGCCAAAGCCAGTTTCTCAACATGTTGATACTTGATTTCAGTGGAGGTGAGACTTCGACTCAAGTAATAAATAACATGTTCGTCGCCCTTATCATCCTCCTGGACTAGAACCATGCCAATAGTATACTCAGAGGCAACAAGATACAGAAAATAATCACAACTATAATCAGGAGGAAAGAGAAGTGGAGCTCATGTGAGGGAAAAATTCAAAGCCTCGAAAGCATTGTTAGCCACGATATCCCAGATGAACTTTGAATCTTTCTTTAGTAGCCTTGTAAAACCACGAGTAATCTTGGCGTAATTAGAGATGAAACGACGAAGAAAGTTTGCTTTCCCCTGCAAACTTTGCAATTGATGCAGTGTAGAAGGAGGAGGGAGATTAAGAATCGCCTCAACCTTAAGAGGATCCACTCTGATCCCTTGACGTGAAACAATGAAACCTAAAAGACGACCGGATTCTATGCAAAAAATGCATTTATGAGGATTTAAACGAATACGATAGAATCGACAATGAACGAAAATAGCTCGGAGATGAGTAGGGTGATCAACTCGGCATAGAGAATGAGATGGTAAATCGTCCAAATAGGGTTGAACGATATGCTTTATATCATGAAAAGCATAAGACATATCACGTTGAAATGTCGCGCCAGCATTCTTAAGACCGAACGGGAGTTTCCTATAGGTAAAAGTACCCCAAGGACAAATAAAAGCAGTTTTATGTTGGTCCTCGGGAGTGATGTTAATTTGATTATAGCCTGAGAAACCATCCATGAGAGAAAAGATTTCACTATCGGCACAGTCATCGACAATCTGGTCAATGAAAGGGGTTGGAAAGTTGTCTTTTGGATAGGCTTTGTTAATATCCCTATAATCAACACACACACGAATACTGCCACCTTTCTTATCAATTGGTACAGGGTTAGAAACCCATTCTGTCAGAGCCACTGCATAAATAAAACCAGCTTTGAGAAGTTTTTCAACCTCAAGCTTGATAGTCGTTGCTTTACGTGGGTGGACCAGATGAAGTCGCTGTCGGACTAGTTTAGCTCGAGGGTATTTCTTTATCTCATGAAAAACAATAGCAGGGTCGATACCAGGCATCTCTTCGTAGCTCCAGGCAAAGATGTCACGAAATTATTTGAACAACGATGCATAGGTGACGATTTCATTCGGAGAACACGAAGCTCCAATGTGAACATTTTCAACTATCCCAGGTTTAACTGATATGTCAATGGGAATCGTGGGAGATATATTACTGAGGTTCCCTTTGGCAAACACATCATGTGTAGAGCCGAGAATGGTCGATATGACAACAATGGTTGACGGAGCCGAAATCCGTTGGTAGTTCTCGAGAGTGTGTTGTTCCAGAAAGAGTATGGAACGATGATGCCCATCGTCCCAAGGAGTGTCCTCCATGACAGACATGATCATCTCATCAGTGGGAAAAATGACACGAAAAGGATCGGGAGACAACTCATCAAGAGAGGGGAAAGAAGGTGTTGTCGATTGAATGGCCTGATAAGAAGACTCAACCGGACTTAAAGGCATGATGTCACTGAAACGAGTGTGATCTCCAGGGTCAGGGACTATCTAAGGATCAGAAGATGCGGGAAGTTCATGAGGTATGGTGGAGATCATGTTGATAGAAGCAACTGATGGGTGTGGAACATCGAGTGGTGGTGGAATGGGGAAAGTACCCATTAACGAAGAGTCCTTTAAAAGGATGACATCGACATTCTCATAACCTGGCGGGGTTTTAGCTATAAACGACACATTTCTAGTATGAGTATCGGAATTAAAGAAGGCAAGTTGGTCAACTGTAACAACCTTCCTGTGATGAGGAAATCTTAATACATAGAAAAGTGTTGACACAACCTCACGCATGGAATCGATCCAGCTACGACCAAGCAAAAGATTATAATCAAGGGGAGCATCGAAGACTTCCACTTCAACTTGGATTGTCTTACCTTCTAAAGTAACAGGTAACGATGGAAGAACATCGTAAGGCTTAAAACCAGAGCCATTGAATGCTTTCAAATTATTTTGTGATTTGTTCAACGGAGGAGAGCCAATGTCTTTCCAACAAGAAAAAGACATTACACACGTTGAGGCACCCTCGTCGATTACAGTTCGACAAATGTTCTTGTCAGAGATGACAACTTGTATCTAGAATATGAGTTGTGGGGGTAACCATGGAATGTGATCATCCAAGTCAAAGACTATTAAATTCATGTCTGTAGGGTCAATTCCACCTATAGCTTTCAACAGTGCCTTCCGTTGTGCAGGACAAGACTGAAGGACTTCAAGGGCTGACATGGCTGAAGGTGCCTGGGCAAGATCTTCCATAATGCTATAGTTCTGGGATGCACGAGCATGAGGGTTGAAATCCGACTTGCAAACAACACCCTTAGGGGGTCGTAAAACTGTATCAAGGCTCAGTCATTCGATATGAAGAGGATTATTTGTAGGTGGAGTCAGTGGAGAGGGTTGTACCAAAGTAGGAGTTGAATTGTCAACCTTCTCCTTAGATGGAGTATAATCTTTGGCTCTAGTCGTGAGTGAAATGTTGTTGGGCTTGGAATCACCAGTACACATCAAAACATAAGATGTGGTAGAAGTAGATGGTTGGTCATGGATGACCAACTGAGCCTGTTGTTGAGATGGGAAGGGTTGGGAAAAGACTGTTGGTGTAGATGGTTTAGGGGTTCCTTGAAGGAACTTAGTGACCTCAACACGTCGTGGACAATCCTTCATGTAGTGATATTCACCACAGATAAGGCAAGGGTATCGTGGTTTGTGCTTATCCCGATCTTCAACAGGAGGGGTTTTGGTTTGCTTAGTTTGATTATTATTTTTTCCCTCCTTATTCTTGCCTCTTCCTTTCTTGGATTTATTTTTACCGGTCGGTGTAGATTGAATAGCGTTCACCTCAGAAGTTTTACCAGTGGAAGTGGTAGGAGACGGAGCATTTTGAACATTAGAAGAATTAGATTTAGGATTGGAGCTGGAAACAGAATGCGATTGGGCGTGGGTAGTACCAATCACACCATCAGCTGCATGTGAAGCAGCTTGTAGTTGAAGTGTTGGAAGTTCCAGGATGAGGTAACTCAGGTAATAAATCATAAAGTGTTCTTGTTTGCAAATAAACAAGATCAAGATATTGAGCACAACTTATAGCCTGCTCTTTTGTAACAACGCCACCCATGGCAATATCCTTACCGATTTCATTCACAAACGACTTTGTAAACCATTTGGCCAGTAATTGATCGGGGAGTTCAAGTTTAATGAGACGTCGATGTCATCGCCACTCATGGATATGATCTGAAATATGAGTTCCTTTAGTCTGTTTGAAAGAAGTCAAAATATCAGTCTCAGTATCATAATGGATCGGTAACTGGTAATGTGTAAGAAAAGCCATATCTAGGGTGTTGAAATCAGAGAAGAAACCTCGTGGCAATTCAATATACCACTTCGCAGCAGAACCGGTAAGGGTTCGTTGAAAAAGACGTAAGCGAATGGAGTCATCCATTAATGAGTTGGATGAACACCATAGGTGAAAATTCATCACATGATTGTTCGGGTCCTCTCCCAGTTTACCATCGAACTTCAGAATGTCTGATGGAAGCTTAGCTGGAATAGCAGGCCATTGGGGAGAGTGACGAATAGGATAATTTAGAATTCTAGACAAATCTAGCAAATCCAAAGTAGCAAGAAAAGGTAATTGTTGATTCACCTGTGGGTACTGGTGAATTTGGGGTGGAAGCCCCATTGGCAAACCAGTAGGACCATATGCAGTCTTCCTATAATAGGAAGACCCCAACTGATTCGGTGGTGGCTGAAGAGGATAGTAGCTTGGAGGATTATAACCTTGAGCTGGGACATGAGTTTGAGCATTCGTACCCCAAATAGGATTTGGTATACCTGGATATGGTTGGCCTATAGTAGGGACAGGTTGTTTCCCCCCAGTCGTCTGAGGAATATGTTGTAGTATCTGATTCCAATACTGGTCCAAAGCAAAAGGTATATTTTGTCTAAAAAGTGGGGTTGGTCCCCCTATCGTAGGTGGAGTTCCAACAGGAAGTTGTGTACCAATTGTGGGTTGTGTAGTAAGTGGA
Source organism: Picea engelmannii (assembly GCA_009831015.1). Taxonomy (NCBI): domain Eukaryota; kingdom Viridiplantae; phylum Streptophyta; class Pinopsida; order Pinales; family Pinaceae; genus Picea; species Picea engelmannii. Next base: position 855,739 of record ML790444.1, on the reverse strand, counting down.
TTGTGTCTGGGAGGAGGAGGAATCATACCACCTTGTCCACCAATGGGAATCTACAAGTTCGGTGCAACGGTAGGTATAGTGCCACTAGGATTAGGATTTCCAAAAGGAAATTGAGGGAGTGTCAGAATAAAACTAGGAATAGGATGCCCAGAAGGACCACTAGGAGTACCGGCTGGGGTTTGGGGAGGTGTTGTATTGGAAGCATTCAACAAAGCATTCAATGCATGGTAACCGGGTGGCAGTGTCGGAGTGACATTAGGAATTCGTTGGGTATTAATAGGAGGAAGACCAGCTGTAGTGAACCCAGTTGTGACATCCGTAGTAATCGTGAGATGGGCCATCTCGGCAGGAAGAGTAAAGTGATAAGTAGTATTCATCGGGACTGTCTCAGTCTCAGGAAGCACTGGAGGGTTAATTTCAGAGACGACAGGTGACTCAGGACTAAAGAGCGACTTGCGGACATCTACTGACCAAAAAGGATATTGGCCTTCTTCACCAGGAAAGGGACCAACGGGTGATCCAGAAGAGGTAACAACTATGTCTCCAGTAGAATGTAATCGCACAAAAGGTCATTCACCATGGAGAATTCGATAGTCTTCTCTAGTATTAGTAATTCGGAAAGGTTCTAGAGAATCAGTTGATTCCACTTGGGGTGTGGTAACAACTGCAGTGTCACCGTGCTGAGGAGAATCCTTAGGTGTAGTTGTAGGAAAAGGTTGTGATTCATCCAGATATTCTAGAGATAAACCTTGCATTCTACGTGAGTGATGTGGGGGAGCTATTGTGAACAAATAAAAAGCTTCGCGAAGAAACTCCTATGGTCAACTTCGAGAAACAAACAACAGGCGCTAGAAAACAAAATCTAGGAAGAAATCACCAAGCAAACAGGACCTTCTAATTTCAAAGCCACTAGTTGGTGATGAAATCCAACATCGCAACAACAAGACGAGAAGGGGAAGGGCTAGAGTGGAAAAGTTACATTGACGACCTTCTTAATGGACTTACACCCTGGTGCAAGCTCCCACACATAATCGTGGGTATACCCTCCAAGGAGCCCGAGTGAGTTTGATCAACGTCAATTCCAGGTACCGTGAAGACTTTCCCCTCCACAGTCACCTTGGGTACAGTCACCTTGGGTAAGAACCTAGAGAGAAAGGCCACTAAGGTCACCACATACAACATTATAGCCTGGGGGAACATTCGACAGTCCGATCCACATGCAAGGGCAGGGTATCTAGCCTGAAATCAACTCAAAAGGCTTCGACTCATCATTGTGGGTATACCTCCGAGTGACCCTCGTAATACATGCAATCTCTACACTGATGTCAACAAAGCAGGGTGAGTAACTCTGCCAACACCAATGCGACCTAGTGCTTGACTCTTCTGTTAGAAGGGATTCCCAGGAAAATATGTTGCAAATGGAATTTGACACTCCCTAACTCAAGATGTTATTTTGTGTGTTGATCTTTTGGAGACTGTATCTCTCTTCCTACTCCAAAGCACTAGCCTAGCTAAATGTTGGTGTAAAAGAGCCGTAGAAAAAAGTTACTAGATAAATTTTGAGATTACGCAATGTTTTTAAAAGATGTTGTTTACTCAAAGGTAATGGAAGTGAAACTTGTGTTGTATGACTCTGACCCAATAATGCAAGGATGCAAATGAAATGTATCACTTTTCATTTAATGAATCCTATGTATGGGAGAGAGAAAATTTTCCATATCAACCCTGTACTACAATGAAAAATTTCCTTTCAAATGCGAACACAAACAATCATCTATCAAATGACAATGCTCTATGTGTCTTTTTCAAATACTTCAACAATCTCTAAAGTTTGATTTTACAATGTTTTCTTAAAATACAAAAACAATTTGATGAAAGAAAAACTTTATGTTCACTTTTCAAAAATAACTCTCACTATACCAATGAGAGAGTAGAAAATAAAATCATAAAGAATCAAGCAATAACAATCCAATCAACTCTTTCAATGAAAGCAAAAACAAAGAGCAAACCAATGAATCTTCTCAATGCAAATGAAAATGTTCTTTTAAACCAATAAGCAAATGAGAAAAAACAAGCACTTAACTCTCAACCAATCAGACACACTCAAATCCTGAAGTCAGAGAGAGTGATTTTTCCAATAAGAATCAAGAAACGAAAGTCAAGCCACAAAGGACAAGAAAAACCTTGAAAACCTAGAAGTGTTCAAGCATGCAAACTAAAGCAAGAAACATATCAATCAATGATCTAAGAAACCCAAAAGAGGTAATTCAACTGATCTGAGCAGTTAGAAAAATAAAAACTCAATTTCAAAATTTTGAAAAATACCATTCGCAGGTAAGAAGTGTTACACAGTGCAAGAATCTATGATTCTCGCAGCTAACCCTTTACCAAGGTGCGAGGTTCTCGCACTGAAACTAATATGCAGGGTGCGAACCCTACAATTCTCATAGTCTACAATGGATTGCAGTGCGAGAACTCCTGAACATAACAAAAAATTTGAAAATTGAAGCAAAAATCAAAAAGGTTTCTGGACCCAGAAGGTCTATCAGGATATCCTGAAGACTCAGAGACTGATAAGACAGGAGAAAAATGAAACTGGAGCAAATGGCCACAAAAAAACACAAAAGGCCACAAAGAAAAAGGGATTGTTCCCCAGTGGAGTCACCAATTTTGTTATTGGATAAATCTGTAAGTGCGGGCACAAATCGATCTCCCTAGATCCACCTGGATCTAGAACAAAACAGGACAAAATAATACTCTTTCCCTAGATTTCAACTATTGAATGAACTAGGAGGCAAGAATCATGAACATACCTTATGATTGCTTCCTTGGGTCTCTATTGTTCCAGCTTTGCTCCAATGCTCTTGTACCATCAAGACCACAATAATACAAACCAATCGAAGTGAAGACAACTCAATATATTCAACAGTTAATCTATGTATATGATCAAGGAGTTATACAATAAAGTGACATTAGCTTTATGGGAAAGGGACATATTACTGTATTATATTGATAGAAAGCAAAGATTACAACCTGAGCCTTGATATTGCAAACCTCCTTTCAATGGATCATGGCTCTGACACACACACTTGCTCACTTGCATGAAGAAGATCAACCACTTTTGATAACCTTGCTAGAGTTCTCTAGCTGTTGTAGCTTCAGTCCTTCACACAATATCTCACTAATTCTCCAATAAACTTCTTGCTTGTATGCTTGCTAACCTCTTCCATGAGAATCCCCTCAATATATAAGAGAGAATGAATTAGTTACTTGGATAGGAATCATCCCAAAATATCAGGAAATCCATTACTTAGATAACCATTCAAATGCCATCTCATTCTTCTAGAATATTCCCTTCTAGAAGCTTCGAGAATTCATCCTTTTCCATTCTTTAGAAGATGTTCACACCCTAACAGTTAGACACAGTGTGAACTTATCGCACCCTGGCTTAAAGTAGCCTGTGAGAATCATGCATTCTCACAGGCAAATGTATTGGTAGCCTACGAACCTTCCTCAAAAATGTGATTTCTGAAAAGAGATGAAGGTAACGTTTCTCTGGAGAAAGTATAATGAAGAGCCTGAGTACACCATAATCAATACATCATCATGACGACCAAAATCATGGGTAACACACAGTCATTTCTCCTCTTGGTTGATGGACGGCCCGACATAGAGTCCATTGAGATGAATTCCAATGGCCTGTCAAGAGTAGGTAGAGGGTTGTACATTCCCTGTTTCTTAGTGGTCGGTTTGGAAATAATGTAGTGTTGACGGGCGAAATCGACCGTCCGTCAATTAAGAGAGTGGAACCGGTCCGGGGTTGTCTAATAACCCAAGCCGTTTGGAATGGACCACCTTGACGAGTTTAACAGCTCCATTGGCCGCCCTAAGGTATCGTATGGAAACCAAAGAGAAATGATTTGAGCTAAGAAATCTAAAGGGAAACTAGAAACTAATAAAACAAAATAAACTAACTACACTAATCTAACTATAAATTACTAACTACAAGATACTAACTATGATTATAGTAACTCAAATCAACTACCTAATTATCAACTATGATGTTCCTTATTCAGAAATATACAATATGGACAAACTACAGATTTGATTGAAACTTGCAAAACTCATGTGATTGCTGCCCTGAGACAGCCAAGGGTCTCTTTTTTGATTTTTTATATTTATGAAAGGGAAAGAAAGCTAGCTGAAATTAGACAATCTAATCTATATTACTGAAATAAAATAATCTAAATCTAACTAAACTATCATTTATATTATACTAACTAATCAAAGTAATAAACACCTAACTAATTGACCTGGAAACGCTCCAAGTCTGTCCTGTGTATG
>ML790444.1:770201-832908 GCA_009831015.1 Picea engelmannii | reverse complement strand
TAGAAATCGTGTATTACTGTATATCTGTGTTTATGGTTTCATCTCTGATACATTTTTGTTATATTATTGAATATCTACAATATCTCTGTGCATTTCTTTATTATATCTCCGCTCTCATTTCGTGCCGAAAATAATCCGGATCAGTGGATGACTGTCTCCTTCCCAACAATGCAATGTCTCCAATGGAGACAGACCTGCACAATGGATTACATTTATTTTTCATAAGTAGGGTACTTATAGACAACATATGATAGTGTCTCACTATGATAGACTATAAGGTAGTCGTGTTGAGTGAGGAAAGTTCCCACAACATAGTTTGAAGCATCTATTTCAAACTCAAAGGGTTGTTGGAGGTTCGGTAATGAAAGTACTAGGGATGAGCACAAGCGCTGCTTCAAATCATTGAACGCTTGTTGTTGGGACATTCCCCACACAAATTTTTCCTTACCACCATCCCCAGTTACTTGGATGATGGCCCATGCAATATGTGAGAATCCCAAAAATAACCTGTGATAGAAATTGACAAGGCCCAAGAAGATCTGAATCTCAGTGAGTGTTGTTGGGGTTGGCCAATCATGAATGACCTCGATATTGGTTGGATCCACATGCACATCGTGCTAATAAATGATGTAACCTAAGTAATGGACCATGTCCATGTCGAAGGAGCATTTTTCCAAGTTGGCATATAGCTTGTGCTACCACATGGTGTGTAGAACTTGTTGAATATGTTGCAAGTGTTCCGCCCAAGTCTTGTTGTAGATGAGGATGTCATCCAGATACACCACTACAAAAGTATTGGTGAAATTTCACAATATATTGTCCATCATCCTCATGAAAGTTGTTGGATAATTTGTCAAACCAAAGGGCATGACCAACCATTCAAAAATACCTTCTATTGGGACCTAGTGGTAGCTAGACTTCAGATAAATTTTACTGAAGTATTTTCCCCCCTTGAGCTAATCAAATAGGTCATCTATTTGGGGAATCGGGTACCAGTTCGTGAATGTGATTTTATTTAGGGCCCAGTAATCAATGCAGAGTTGCCAGGTCCTGTCTTTCTTCTACACCAACATGATTGGGCTCCCACAAGGTGATGAGATGGTATGGATGTGTCCCTTGTGGAGAAGTTATTGGATCTGGTGCTTTATCTCCTCATTCTCTAATAGAGAGAAAAAATATACTAGCCCATTGGGTAACAATTCAACGGGGGTCAGATTGATGGGATTCTTGACCTAAGGTTGTATAGGTAACCCGATAGGTGAGGAGAAGATATTTGTGTATAATTCCATCACCTTATCCATTGTTACACATCAAAATTACTCATTGCAATGATGGACTAGTGTCATCATTACCGAATGTCACAAGTGTCACATTTCTCCCGCAAGTGTCAGAAATATCATACTGCCATCTTGTCGATGTTGTGCCTTAGACAAAATTATCAAGAAAACTTGCAAGACACCTCAAAAGACTAGTTTTGAAGAGGAGAAGTCATTTGACAAAGAGTAGAGTTTTTTTCCATGGAAAAATCCACTCAAAAATCAATTTTGGAATGTAACGCTCCCCTATACACTATCAGGGAGTGCCAACACTACGTGACCTCTTTTTGGGCAGTGTTCCAACACTTTGTGCCCCATTCTAAGGGATCATTGGCCTTTTTTGAGCGAATTTCTGGATTGTTGAGAGAAATCAAGGAAGAATCCCTTCATATCTGGAGTTGGTTGGATTCGGATCTGAGGTCAAGGCTTGATATTGGGGAAGATCCACAACTAAAGGAGAAGAATAATCAACTTATCCGAAGAATATCATAAGTGGTTAGGCCTCTGTTATAACCCTAATTTTCACCAGACATGCTTACCTGGCATCAGTCCATCTCAGATTCCTTCTTTGCCAAAACACCACTGAACAACTCTTCTTAAAAACTCCTTTTATAAAGGTCCACATGCCCTGCTCCATTACTACATGCATGTACACACTATCTAACCCAAGACAGCCCGCCTGTACCTACAAAAGCACGAAAAAAGGAAAGTTGTTGATGGAACACATAGCTTTTGGTAAGTTAACTAAAACTTTTGACCATGCATGGTTGGTCATTCGACCAAATACCTAGCTCCTTCTAACCTATAAAATAAGGGATAAGGGTCCCATTTGAAAGGATGAAAATCATAGTAACTAAACTATACTCGATTAAGCATTCCCTTTGTCCCAACCTTTAGCCATCCTTTTGCAAAGAGAAGTATAGAGCAAAGCAGTTGGAAGACAATGGAAGAAGATCCGAGGACCAAGATCGAGGAGCAGTAGTTGACTTTATCATTGTAAGGTATCATTGTGAAGTTAATAAAATAATTGATTTTATCGTCCCCTCATATGATATTGTCATTATTTGAATATTGATTGTATGATTGATTAAATATCTAACCCATTATTTCATAGACCAAATGCATTTGGAGTTCTTTGTTTGTCTTTTGTGAATGCAGGTTAGCATTGGGAGGAGAGATGCAGTCAAAGAATGACTAAGCATGAAAAGGGATCGACATCAAACACGAAAATTAAGGTACGTCAACTTAATCTCTTGAGCCTTGTATTTACATATGAGTGATGGGGGTTTAGTCATGGGATGATGGTAAGAAGTAAGAATCTTTAGGTCATTTTTGCATGCATGATAAAAACCCTTAGTGCTAGTCCATAGGAGGTATTTTCCACCCACAACAAAATTGGTAGCCATACTGGGGATCTCTAGGGTTTCTGGAAATATTTTTTCTTGGGTATTTTTAAGAACTGGGTTCATTCCTTGCTTTTAAAGATTCTGCAAAAGTCTGAGCCAATAGAGATTCTGGTCTTCCATACCATTTATCTCTATTTCTTTTCTTGACCACATTTTTTTTTTCAAGACCCACAGTGGTACACGTGGCCTATATAAGGTCTGGACGCATGTACCTGTGCCCTACTGTCCCACAACCCACGTGTACACGCTAGCTGAGGAAGTGTCAGTCATGTGTATGGTTCCAAAAAATTTCTTCTAGAGAGATAATCATCCTCTCCCATGTCAGAAATAATCCTTCTTAGGGGTTTTCTAGAACTCATTCTAGTCTTTGTTGTTTGCAGTCTATAGCTTAGGTTTCACCTCAGATCGGTTTGTTCTATGAAGTTTTCCTTGAATTATTTTCTTTTTTTTGTCAAAGTAAGTGTCTGAGTCTTCAAGAGATTCTGGTTCTCAGTACCAGTAGTCTTTGCCTGGGCTTGATTTCTTATCCTTTAATTTTTTAGAGTTTCATAAGTACATGCGACCTGTATAAGGTTTGAATGCATGTACATGCGCCATGACTTTACACAACTCGCGTGCACACGTTTGTTGTTGAACTGTCAGCAACATGCCTGTGGAGAAATTTTTTGTTTGAGGCGAGGCAATCATCCTTTCCTTTATAAAGAGTTGTACCTCTCAGGTTTTTGGGTCTCTGTCATAATGGTCAGTAACTTATGTTTGATCACAACAATAACTTTCTTTTTCATTGAGAAGTTTTCCTCAAAATTTTCTTTTTATAGGGTTTTTAGACAAGTGTGAGAGTCCAGTTTTAATTTTCTTGTGTGTTATTTTTAAAGTGACTCTTTGCAATCTATGCTTAGGCCATAAGTTTTCTTGGTCTTTACTTGTTGATATTTTTCCTTTTTTCTTTGTGAGCATTCAAATAAAAATAAAAAGAATCTTTTATTTCTTTGTTTGGTTAAATAGTGTTGGTTTGCATTAGTAAACAGGAAAAGTCTTTGATTTCATAAGTTCTTGACGGTTTACTTAGATGATAAGTAGCTCATAGTCGAGTGAAATCCTGCTTTGAGTTTGTTGTTCAAAGATCTTAGAAAATTTTATTTTGAGAAGTTGATTAAGATTTGAGTTAAGAAGAAGTTATTTTGTTTCCATCTTTCTGTTTATTTTTCTTTCATCTTTCAAACATCACTAGTTTCACTTTCATCCTTCTTTGAACATCATGTGGTTCGTACCTTTCATCATAAAAGAGGTTCTAAAAAAGGGCGCTTATCGTCTGGTTGACTTTGAGGGAAATGGTTTGGCCGAGCCTAGAAATGGGCTCTACCTCAAGAAGTATTACTCATAGGTAGGTCACCTTGGGTAAATGTTTGTAACATATGTATAATCTTTGTACTATTACTTTCTGGTTTCTTTTAGTACTATGGACATGTCGTTTTTGATGTTATATTTTGTCACTGTGGAATATATCAAGTGAATCATAGGTTTTCATTGGGTATGTAGACAGTGCTAGTTGGCACACTCGGAGGCTTACCTCCGCAGCTTGGGTAATTTTTACACCTCAGGGCCATTTATTATCTTCAGGAGGTATATGTTTAGGCGACACCACAAACAATGTCACAGAGTATAGTGTAGTTATTGAGTTACTTCATGACGCCCTATCATTTGGTATCTCTCATCTCTAGGTCTATTTAGATGCTCAGTTGGTTGTGTCTCAGTTAAATAGAGTCTACCGTGTTCATGATCCAATTTTACACCGAAAATTCCTTACTACTTAGGGTACATCTCTTAGAATGAAGCTTTGATTATATTACATATTTTCAAGTTCCTAGGAGATTAAATCAAGTTACAGATACTCTAGCTAATCAAATTTTAGACTGGCATCTTGCACACATATAAAAAGACATACACATAAACATGTAAATACATTTTTAAAGGAAAATATGATCCATAAGACACAAAAAGATATAAAAAACAATATATAATATCATAATCATCAGAGTTCATAGGTCGACGCAAGCGCCTCAAAAAATATGACCAGTAACGATTTATGGGGCTTATGCCCTCAAAAAATATATTCAAGTAGAGCTCTCGGCACATGAAAAGTCTAGACTAACTATGGTCAAGTCTTGTGGGCCCTATTGTAATAATCAACAACATTTTCCAAATGGCAGAATATTCATACCCACGCCTGTGGTGCCCCCACTACATGAGGCTACATAGATGGTGGTAGATCCTCAATCTCTACCATGGGCATGGTGCGAGTGAGTGAGGTAAAATTTTGCTCAACTCGTCTCAGAACCCTCTCAGCCTCACCGGATGGAAGCTCTCCTACTGCTGTTGGTCCCCCTGTAGTGGTAGGTGCGGCCCCTAGCCAAGGACGACACCTGTTCCTTGCATAATCTGCAGGTCACATTGGTCCCACATATGCACACAATAGACACATATCTGTCAAATACTCTGGTTTAAAAAAATGATATATATAAACAACATAAAAAATTATATATGTTTCAAAAAACAAAAAGCGATGCAAACTTACCCATCTTGCCTTGCTCTTTACCTGGAGGTACAAGGATCTTGAGATCTCTCAAGAAATCAATCCCATCATAAGGATAATCCTCTATGACTGGGATCTGTTGCAACAACCAAGAAAAAAACTCATCATCGAAGGACTATTGGTCCTTCCACCACCCTATCATGGTAGCAACGCTACCCATCTGCAAACCACAGGAAGAGAGGCCCGATGTCCTCATACCACCACTCGAGGACTGAAACTAGGAACTCTTTCAAGGAAGAAAGAGCATAAAATCATCCTGAACCTAAAGTTCCTCTACATCCACAACCGACAATATGTCAGCTACCTCTTCATACAATCTAACATTGTGGTGCTTTAGTCAAATATCTGTGCATTTAAGCACTGGACTGCACAGTTCATCTCTGGACAGGACGCCTGATGTAGAGATGCAGAACTAGTCATCCACCCAATAAGTAACATAATTTCCTGAAGTGATAAATCAGTGATCTTTCTAATTGGCACCTGTGAGCTCGATCGATCTGTACTCGCCTCACAATAGAGTCCTATCAATTCCGATATATTGTGAGGCCTAGAAGGAAATGTCCAAAAATTAACTGGTTCACCTCTCTTAGAGAGGCCAGTCAAAAAGTATATACCCTCTATAGTGGTCACCAATGACTGCCCCTCTAACATAAAAGCTTCTACATTAGGGTGCCAATATTCAACCAAGGCATTCAGTAGCCTAGGTTGTGCTCTCATGAAAGGACACAGAAAAAACTTGAGCAAGCCACATTGCATTAACATTTCCACAGTGTTAGGGTCTTCCCCAACTAGTGCACTAATATCTTCATGCTCTCCTTCTCTCCAGTGCACATACATCCTGCACATGGGAAAATTTTTAAAGGGTTAGGCCTTGCTTTTTAAACTTTTTTGTCACTCATTGGAGGGTCCATGCGAGATATTGTGATGATAGTCATGATGACATCAGACAGAGTGAGTGTACGTGCGGGCTGTCATAAGACAGACCACGTGGACCTAGGGTCGACCTTTTAAAGGTCGACGCCCCACAAAAAAAACAAATTAAATGCATATATAAAGAATTAAAAGGAAAAAGGAGGTAGTTTATACTTACTTGGTCCAGACGGATGGTCATTTCATCCACTGTAGCTCCTGGAATCACCACTTTTACCAAAGGGGTGTTTTTTCTCCAGTCAATTTCCAAATCAACAATGGTGATAATGAGATGCTAGCTTCTATTTATAGACTTTTTAGCCCTTTTTTGTCACTTTTTTGGCCCCCCTTCTCATTTTCTCTAAATTGAAAACCATTTAGAGTGATTCAAGAGTTTCTATGGAAAGTTACGTTCAGGTATCAGGACATTTTTTGGAGTTTTGGGTCACTTTTGACGATCCATGGGGAAAACTCTTAGATGGTCAACTTGAGCATATAAGTTAGGTTTCCACCCCTATTTTTGTATCTCGTTGTCTTTATCCATTTTCCATAGGATCGATCCCACTAGGTTGTGACACGAAACATCATTGCTTCTTTATAAGTGTCGCAATTTGGTGGTAGAGCTTATTGGAGCATGGATTCCCTAGGTAGATCCCGGTTGCATTATGGTGTCCATGATGTCCCTAATGACTATAGGCTTGGGAGTCCTTTTAGTTTTTCCTAATTACAAGTTTGAGCCTCATTTGCATGACTCTTTATCACTCTTGACCTCACCCTCAGGAATCCCAAAACATAACATGTCTTCTTTTAATCCCTTTTCAAACCCTCTAAGCATGAAAAGATTGTCAAGTGATCTTGTGGCCTTTCATGCTCATTAAACTAAAATTTGAAGTCACATCTATCCAGCGGTAGTTTACCCCTTTTTCTATCCAGATGGTCAACTGTACGAACAAAGGTATACTCTAGAGGCCTTGAATCCTAGGAAGAGTATTCTCAGGTATGCTTTTAACCCTTTTTCGGGCCTGAGGGACTAAATTTACAAAAAAGGAACCCCCACAGAGTCCATAGTTAATCCCTTTTCAGAATCCCTAAAATTGAAAATATTGTCGAGTGACCTTATTTTTTCACACTCGCTAAAATGGTCCAGAAGAACATTCCTGACGGAGTCCATAGTTAAGCTTTTTTCAGACTCCTTAAAAATGAAACAATTGTCGAGTGATCTTGTCTTTATCACAATCATTAAAATGGTTTTGGATAGATTTCTTGTTGGTGCTAGTTTACCCCTTTTTTGAACCGACTAGACTACCTTCGAAAAAGGTACCACATTGGAGTCTCCTTTTACGTTTTTTCAGACTCTCTAAATATGAAAAATCGTCGAGCTTACCTTCTCTGGGCTCATTAAACTTACATCAAAGGATGTTACCATTGTGTGTTTTGTTAACTGCATTTGCATATCTATGTCTTTGGCCTAATGATGGCTCCATGTTGCTCTCAACTAAACCATCTGAAGCATGCCTTATATGAAAACCCTGTAGCACTTTGCCTCTGCGTCTTGATACCTTTGGTCCCAGGAGGGATTTTTCCTGAGTGTTGTTGTTTCTCATTGTATTTTAGGATCTTCTGAACAACTCAGATATCAACATCATCCTGGATCAAGAAAGGACAAACGTTGGTAAAAGGTATTTACCCTTCTTCCCTCTTCTTCTTTGAATAGTTTAGCTTCATGCAAAGGAAATTCAGTGTCCACAATAGAACTTTTTTGTCTTGGTCTTAGGAGTCTAGATCCCAAGAGAGAATCCACTTTTCCGCAGGGGGATTTCTCTGTAATATAAATTGGTGACTCCACTGGGGATGCTCCTTGATTTCTGTTTCCTTTGCTAGGTCTTGTTTTGGCCTTTGCTCATTTTTTTTTACCTTCTCCATACCGCATCTCTAATTCTTAGATCTGTTGATTGGCCCTTTATTTCATCCTATCCACTTTGATTGTTTGATTTTGTTGAGTTTATTATTTTCTGGTCATTTTTTTTGAATTTTTAGTGGCCAATGCACCCCTTCCTCTTCTATAAGAGAACTGACACTCCCTGTTGATCTTACACAAAGCGTTGGAATTCCCAGGTTCCCTTTACACCAGAGCGTTGCCCCTTTTCTGTGAAAAATCTTCTAGGGTTTCATTCTTTGAGTTCATTTCTTACTTTTGGCACTTTCTCAAGACTCTTATAGCCTTAGTACGTCTTGGTATTGGCCTTCAACACTCTCGTTTATAAGAATTGACCACCTTTTGTTTGGTATTTTGATGTTTTTTCCTTACCTTTAAGTCACTCTTTGTCTTTGACGATTTAGAGTCAACTTATTATTTTCTTCTCACTGATCTGACTGAGTGTAATATTTTGTGAGGAAATTCAAAGGTCTATGCACCATTCCATTTTATCTTTGAGGTCATCTTGTCCAAGCCTTTTTCCTTCTTTCTGATTTTTTGGTTTTCTTTTCGCAAGTTTTGTTATATTTTTCTTTCTTTTTAAAATCATAACGAGAGTGTGTTTTTGTTTGTGTGAAAAATGATTCTGATTGTCTGAATATCATTCATCTTAAAGTCTAAATGGCATAGGAATATTTACATCAGATTGATTATCATTCACACATAAAAAAAAAGGATACATTTTCTTATGATTGTTTTTGGATATTAGAAAGGAATTCTATGGAATATTTAGCATTATACTGGATTTGATTGAGAAACAACTGATTGAGGATTCTGCATCTTAGTGTTTGACAGTGAAAAGAACATTCTTCTCTTTCCCTTAGATAGGCATTCATTGAAATAAAAGACTACTTATCATTTCTTATGCATTTTTTGGGGATTGGGTCATAATACCATCAGTTTCACTTTCATACACCCTTGAGTAAAGAACAACTGCAAAATTAATGCTAATTAAAATTTATCTAGAACATTTTGTTTTTATAATATTCCACCAACATTAGACTAGGATTAGCACTTTGGATTAGGATGTGAGTACAACTCTCCAAAGTATTCAAAACAAAAATTAGCATCTTGCGATAGGGAGAGAAAAATCCAATTGTTGTATAGGCTTTCTGGGATCCCCCTCTCACACAGGGGTTATGAACGAGGTCGCATTCGGGAGAGTTATAGATATTATCCCTCTGTGGTTCAACCATTTGTAGTAGTCAGATCATATATTGAGGGTTCTTCTTGAGGTTCAACTGGTTTCATTTGGTCTCAGTGCTTCATGAAATTCGAATCCGTTTGAGGTCCTCTGGAATTCTACCGGTCCACGTGTCCTCAATTCTCTCGAAGGATTTCATACTTTTTATATTACTCATATGTTTAGACTAGACTATCAACTCTACCCTCCTAGGGGCTGACTGTGAGTTGGTGTCCTTAGTAGCCATAATATTTAGGTACTTACACAAGGTGATGGTGAAGGGAAGTCTTCACTGTACCTGGAACAGACAGTGGTCAAACTCACTCAGGCTCCTTAGAGGGTAAATATACAATTACTATGTGGAAGCTTGCACCAAGGCGCAAGTTTGTTAAGTAAGTCACCATAGTAAATGTTCCACCATATCCTAGCCCCTTCTTTACTTGATCACGCGACATTGGATTTCATCACCAACTAGTACGGTCATCGAGAGAAGGTGTGGTTTGCTTGGTTTGATTCCTAGATTTGATTAGTGCATGTTGTTTCTTTTTCATTAGTTGGCCATAGATATTTTTTGTCGATTTTTTCCCACCAAGATCGACCCTCCATGTCATTCGCATAGGGTACAGGGACTTCCCCCAGAAAATATGGAAGATTCTATCCCTTTACCCCCTCATTCGATGGAGGGCCCTCCTCAACAAAGTGAGGTTCACGACATTATAACCTCACAGGAGGAAGTTTCCACCTCTTTAAAAAAAAATTGAATTGTTACTAATCCTATGGAGGCTTTCCACATTCCTACGGGATATGAAATGCATTTTCTCCTGCTGAATTCAACCAGAGAACTTGTTTTCATTGATCCTTCTTACATTTCGACTGGGTCTCATTCAGGCCCTCAAGTTGGAGACTCTGTTTCGACTACTAACATAGTTCGAAGCTTACCTCTCACGGTGCGAGACCTTTACGGATTAGGAATAGGTGCTGATATACCTATCATATCCCAAATACCCGAAACATATGTTACCTATACCGTACCTTTAGATCATTTTACTAGTACAACCATTATTTCAATCACACCATCCATTGGTCCGAACATGCAGTCTGTTGGTCCAAGTTCCACCATTTCTCTCCAAATGGCCCATTCTACGATGGGGCCTCACATTGCGACTATTCCCACTTGTAATGTGGTGGTTATCCAAGCTCCCATTGGTACACCACTTTCATCTAGGCCTTCTTTGTCACTTCCCCTTGGGTATAGAGCACTAAATTCTTTTGTTGTCAACACTACCCAAGTTATACCCGAAATTCTATACCTATACAACAACCCGGTGGGACCGGTCTTGGTGGCTCTAATCCATTAAGTGGCTCCAGTCTGTCATTTACATCTGGCTTCCAAATTCCAGGGAATCAACCTCATGCTAGGGGGAAACCTCCTTTAAAAGGGAAACCTCCATTTGGAGGGAAACCTCTGTTTGGAGGGCAACCTCCATTTGGGGGGAAACCTCCATTTGGGGGGAAACCTCATGATGGGGGGCAACCTCATTTTAGAGGGAAACCTCCATTTGGAGGGAAACCTCATGCTAGGGGGTGGCCTCAAACTGGAGCCCATCATCAACCTTCTCAACAGCATGCGTCTACAACGCCCAATCCATGGAACATCCCTTTTCGAAGAAACCCACAATTCTCTGGTAGACATAATCCTAAAGGTATACAACAACCTCATGTTTCTAAAGTGACTAATCTATATCCTTATTATGGATAAAATGTTTACCCCTATGGGAAAAGACCAAATCCAAATTATAATCCTCAGAACCCATTAGTTTATCCTCCACTCACACATGTTTCTCAACCCTCCTCGAATCCTATTTCCTCTGGTCAACAACAACCATATGCAGAAGGACCTACTGGTTACAATTATCCACCTAACCCATTTTACGGTCCTACTAGTGTTCCTATGCCACACCAGTATCACCCTCAAGTTAACCAACAACTATCATTCCTTAGTACTCCGAATCTCCCAGACTTGTCTCGATTGACTGATGATCCTATACGTCATTATCCTTTCTGGCCAGTGATTCTGGCTAAACTACCTTCTGATATTCCAAAATTTGAAGGAAAACCTGGAGAAGACCCAAATAACCATGCGATGACTTTCCATTTGTGGTTTTCATCAAACTCCTTAATGGACAATTCTACACATTTGCATCTTTTCCAGCGAACACTTACAGGTTCAACAACCAAGTGGTATATCGAACTTCCATGTGGTTCTTTCCAATATTTTAACTCCCTTTCCATGTACTTTCTCATGCACTTTCAACTACCCATTCGATACAAGATGGGTACCGAACTCTTGACCTCCCTTCGTTAGAAAAACTCCGTGTATATCTCTGATCATATTCATGAGTGGAGATGATGAAGAAGGTTGATCAAAGCAGTCATTCCTGACCAATTATTGATGGAATGGTTTACTAGATCACTGTTACCCATGATTTCTCATGATGTCACCATGGGTGGTGTAGTCACCAAGGAAGAGGCCATTGCTTGGGATCAATACTTAGATTTGGTTTATTCCTAATCTTGTACTTTGTATGAATTAATCCAAAATGATACCCATGAAAATACTGATCCATCTAAACCATCATTCACGTCACATGCGGATGGAGTTATCGGCTCCGTCAAAACCCAATCCGTGTCCCACTTGACTGGAGTGACAAATTGATATGATCTAGCATCCACTTCCAGTTCGACCACACCCTCCTGTACCTCCCCCCAAACTCATATTTATAAGGTGAATGTAGTTCAATATACCCCTTCACAACAATCTGGAGGTAATAAAAAGACAGAACAAAACCAGAAAGAATAATAATAATGAACAACCTAAATCTCAAAACCCACCTCTTGCTACCGAAAAGAAACCACAATAGAAACTGAAATTCTCATGTCTTCTTTGTGGTGATGATCACTACACTTGAGACTATGCACATCGCGATGAAGTGGCTAAACTTTTCAAGGGGAATTCTCAACCCACCATGCTTACTCAACGTTCTCCTCAACAACAATCTATGGTTGCTCAAACCCCTCTCTAGGGGGTAGTTTCAGCCACCCTTCTCATGATGAAGCCTTGAAAAGTGCCCATATATATCTATTTAATGAGATTGATTTAACCACCTTCTCTACAACCTATGACACACCAGTTAAACATAACAAAGGAAAGGTCACTAATAGTTCTTTACAGGATCCATCACCATCCTCCGTTAGCCCTCCATCTGTTAGTCTTCTGTCTAGATCACTTCAGATCAAGAAACCCACATTCAAATCTATATTACGCCCTCCTAAGAGCACTATATGTAAATCTACCTTTAATCCTAGTTCGCGTGCTGCCTAGAACTACAACATTGTTGAAGATTTGGCTCAAGCACCATGTGTTATGTTTGCATTAGAAGTTCTACAACACTGCCACAGTCAATGTAGAACACTCTTGGATTCTATTGGAACTTTTGATCCCGAGTCGTCCAACAATATCATGTTTAACCTGGATAATTTTACATCTCAACTCTCTCACCAACTTTCTTTCCAAGTGTTATAAGCCTAATTTGCACCCAGCCTGCATACTTTGCCTCAGGCACTACTATTTGTCAATTCCTTGAGCCAAGTTGTTCTAAAAAGCCCTCTTTTTTGAGCCACACGTTCCCTAGCCTTCTACATCCTACGTATTCACATATCAATACACATGAAGGCCTTCTACAACCCACATATACTGACAAAATCATGAAAAATGGAAAGTTGCAGATGGGAAACAGAGTTTTGGGAAATTGCTAAAACCATTTGACTGCCTATGGCCAGTCATTTAACTAGATAACCACCTATAAAATAAGGGGTAGGGGTCCTATTTGAAAGAAGAAGAAGAAGAGCATAGAAACTCTTCCCAAATTTATCCCCCCTTTGCCCCAATTTGCTGCAATTGTATTGTGAGGTTGAGTAGTTGGCGCATTGTGAAGAGGATCCCAGGCCCAGGTTCGAGGAGTAGTGTTGGCCACATATTGTAGGTTTACTCTTGTGAATATTAATACAAAAAGGAATACTTTTTTCATCCCACCATATCATGTGTTCAAATTGTGTATTTATTTTATGATACTCTCACATCTAACCCAACAATTAGTATATCAAATGCATGTTTGAATACATGATATCGTGGGATGAAACAAGTATCCCTTCTTTTATAGGTAGTCATCCAGTTGAATGATTGGCCATAGGCAGTCAAACAAATTTAGAAATTTCTTGAAACTCTGTTTCCCGTCTGCAAATTTCCATTTTTCATGCTTTTGTCAGTATACGCGAGTTGTAGAAGGCCTGCATGTGTATTGATATGTGAATACACGGGATGTAGAAGGCTAGGGCGCATGTGGCTCAAAAAAGAGGGATTTTTAGAAGAGCTTGGCTCAAGAAATTGGAAAATAGTAGGGCAAAAGGAAAGGTATGTAGGTTGGGTGCAAATTAGGCTTATAACAAATGCCCCCTAAAGTGTGAGGTCAAAATAGCATCTGATGGCCAAAATACTTTACCAATATTTATCAATGTGCCAAGTGAGAGAGCCTAGGGACCAATATTTGGGAGCTTCCATCTGCAAAATAACATCTTATCTCTTTGAGGTAGGCATACCCATGCTTGGGATTAAAAACTAAAATCATGGTTGCCAATCAAATACACTGCATATCCATGTCATATAACTATATAAAGTGTATCCATGAGCAATACACAACATATCTATATCTCAAAACCAAAAGATATACATGTATAGTATCCATCATCAAGAAGTTTAAATGTCGTCTAATGGCTGGAGATGATTCTTTCAGAGCTCTAGCAACAACTTCAAGGTCTTCAAAAATTGGGTAAGAGTGTAATATGAGTGTAATACTTCACTACCCAGAGGTCTTCGACAGCTTGTTGTGAATAGACAAGAGGATCCCGGTGATCAGACAGAGAACTTCATTGATTTTGAACAAGGATTTTGATTGGTATTTTAGGATGGTCGAGTATGAGGACAAGAGACAAATTGTAGAAAGGCCGACATGAGCTTCGTAAAAACTTCCCTTGGACAGTAGCAGGATAAATGATGAGACTCAGGAAGCATGATATTGAAAAAATTTGATGATGCAGGAGGCAACGCCAACTCTCCATATGTTTGGAAGAATAACCAAACAAAGGAGGACATAGCTCTATGAGAACAACTTCCTAAGGTCATACTATATCCCATATATTTGACAAACAAATGGAAAGATGTTCTTTGTCCAAGAGAGACTCATTATGTTGCCAAAAAAAAGAAAATACTTTTCCCTTCCTCTTTTTGGGGTATATTTGATTTATTTATTTTTGTCTTTTTCAATAATTTTGAAATCTTTGAAAAATAATAAAATAATGTTACGTTACAAAGGAGGAACGAGTGTTTCTAACATACTAGTTCCAGGTGCAAGGAACACACTGATGCTTAGAGAAAGGAGACATATGCAGAAAGGGGACACTCGGAAAAACTTCCATGGTTCAAGGTGTCAAGTTGCAGGGGAAAAGTGCTACAAGGCTTGCGTATAAGTCATGCTTTATATGGTTTAGTTGAGAGCAACATGGAGCCAACTTTAGACCAAAGATGTAGGAATGCATGTGTGATTAATAGGACACAATGATAACGTCCTTCGATGTATTTTTAATGAGCCCAAAGAAGGAAGGCTCGATGGTTTTTCATGTTTAGAGAGTCTAAAAAAGCATAAAAGAAGACTCCACTAGGGTACCTTTTTCGAAAATAGTCTAGTCGGTTCGAAAAAGGGGGTAAATTAGCACCGAAAAGATGACTATTAAAAATCATTTTAACGAGTGTGACAAAGACAAGATCACTTGAAAATATTTTCATTTTTAGGGAGTCTGAAAAGAGATTAACTATGGACTCTGTAAAGGTTGTTATTTTTGGCCATTTTAAAGAGTGTGAAGAGATAAGGTCACTCGATGATATTGTCGATTTTAGGGAGTCTGAAAAGAGCTTAACTACGGACTCTATGGGGGTGCCTTTCTCGTAAATTTAGTCCCTCAGGCCCCAAAAAAGGGGTAAAATTATACTTGACGATACTCTTCTAGAGAACTGAAGTTCCTAGAGTATACCTTTGTTCATACAGTTGACCATCCATACCGAAAAAGGGGTAAACTACCATCGGACAAATGTTCCTTCAAATTTAAGTTTAACGAGCGTGAAAGACAAGAAGATCGCTTGACAATGTTTTCATGTTTTAAAGGGTCTTAAAAGGTATTAAAAGAAGAACCATTTAAAATTTTGGGAGTCATGAGGGTGAGGTCAAGAGTGATAAAGAATCATGCAAAAGAGGCTCAAACTCATAATCAGGACAATACTAATAGGGAATATGGAGCCTATAGTCATTACCAACAACATGGATGCTTAAAATGCAAGCAGGATCTAGCTAGGGAATCCATGAAGGGGAAGGCTCTACCATGACATTAAAACACCTATAAAGAAGCAAAGATGGTTATGTGTCGCAAATCGGTGGGTTTGATCCTATGGAAAAGTGATAAAGACAACGAGATACAAAAAGTGGAGGTGGAATCCTAACTTAAATGCTCAAGTTGAAAAAATGACATTTTTACCAAAGGACCTTCAAAATTGACCCAAATCTCCCAAAAGCTTCCCGATACCCAAAGTGACCTCTATCATAACCTTCCCAAAGAAAATCCTGAACCATACTAAATGATTTTCAGTTTAGAAAAATTGACAAGGGGGTCCAAAAAATAATGACAAATAGGGGCCAAAAAGTATATAAATAGAAGCTGGTAGCTCATTATCACCATTGCTAATTTGGGAAATTGACTCTGGAGTGAAAAAAAATCCTCTGATAAAAGTGTTGATTATGAGAGCTTCAGTGGACGAAACAAACTTCCGATTGGACCAAGTAAGTACAAATTCACTCCTCTTGCATTTCAATTTTTATTTTATGCATTTTATTTCAATTTTGGGGGGGCATCGACCTTTAAAAGGGTCGGCCCTAGGCATACGTGGGCTATCTTGGGACATCACACGTATGCACATGTGCAGAGGAATTACTTCACACATGCATATGCAACTGTCACTACTACTACCCGCGTATGCCTCCAATTTTGTGAAAAAATTAAAAAGCAAGATCTAAATCCCCTCCTGAACTGGCACTTGCAAGATGTATGTTCACTGGAGGGAAAGAGAGCATGAAGACATTGAAATTTTGGCTGGTGAGGACACTGGTGTGCCAACTTCATTGACTCAATGTGGTCTATTGAAATTCTACCAGTGTCCATTCATGTGGGCACAACCGAGGCTACTGAACACCTTGATATATTATTGGCATTCGGATGCAGAGGCCTTCATGCTTGAAGGTCAGTCATTAACTTTGACTATAGAGGACATATACTTCTTGACTAGCCTCTCGAGGAGAGGGGAACTAGTCAACTTCTAGACATTTCCTTCAGGGCCTCATAATATAGCGGAGCTGATTGGGCTCCATTGTGAGGCAAGGACTGACAAAGTGCACACACAGGTGCCAATCAAAAAGATATCTAACCTATCACTGAAAGTGATAGTACTATTGATTGGGTAGATCACTAAATCCACTGCACTTCACCAAGCATCCTGGGCACACATGCATTGTGTGGTACAGTGTTTGAATGCACAAGTGTTTGATTGGAGCAGGACACTACTTGACTGCATGAAAAGGCAGTTGACTGAGTGCTTCATGCGGAGGCACAGAAACTTCGGGTTTGGGACCATACTTTGTGCATTCTTCTTTGAGAGGGTACCCAGTATTATCCCTTGAGAGATAGTATGAGGGCACACAGCACATTCCCAGCCGTATGTAGATGGGTGACACTGTTGCCGCAACAGGGTTGTGGAAGGACCGTGGAGGCCTTCGATGACAAGTTCCTCGACTGGTGCTCTCGCCAATTCTAGCAATAGAAGACTATCCATATGATGGAATTGACTTTTCCAGAGACCTGGATATGGTTGTTCCTCCCAGAGTAGTGCTTGGAGAGTTGGGTAAGTTTTTAATTTTCATAGTTTTTGATTTTTATTTTCTTTTATATATATCATTTTTTTTATGTGTACCAGAGTATCTGGCAATGATTTGTTTGTTGTGTGTAGATGTGGGACTAGTTCGTCTGACTGATTTTGTGAGGACTAGACAATGTCCTCGTCCAGAGGCGAGAGAAGTCAGAGCCACCGGACCGGTAGGAGAAGCAGGGGGGGCTCAACTTGGGGAGGCCAAGAGAGTTTTGAGGCGGGTAGAGTGGAACCTTACCGCTCTTACATGTGTTGTGCCTATAGTAGAGATTGAGGATCTGCCACCCACTATGCAGCCTCACATAGTTGGGGTGCCACAGACTTTGGTCCAACTTTTTCAGCATTTGGAAAACACTGTTGTACACTATGGTCGGGCCAACAGGCCCCGCCCTTAGCTAGGTTGGATTGTTTATGTGTCATGATCACTTTTGTACAATTTTTTAGGGTATAAGCCCCATTACTCCTACTGTGTATATTTTTGAGGTGTCTGCACCCACACTGTACTCTGATACATTTTTTGACATATATATATATATATATATATATATATATATATATGTCTCTTTTATGTATTTTTAGGCTTTATGGATTATGTTACAAATGTATTTACATGTGCGTGTGTGTTTTTTATCTTTACATGTGTGCGAAATTCCAATATAATATATGATTAGATAGAGTATCAGTGATGTGATTTAATCTCCTAGGAACATGAATGTAAGTAATGTAATCAAAACTTTGTTCTAAGAGATGTACCCTAAGGAACCGTCGGTGTAGGGTAGGGTCGTAAATGCGGTAAGCACCATTTAATTGAGAAACAACCAATTGAGCATCTAAGTAGACCCGGAGGCAAGAGATACCATGCAACAAAGCATCACGAACCAACTCTATGACTGCGCTGTATTCGGCAACATTATTTGTAGCAGTACCTAAATAGATACCTCATGAGGATAGAAACTGGACTTGAGGTGTAAAAATCACCCAAGCTGCGGAAGCAAGCCTTCGAGTGTGTCAACTAGCACTGTCTGAAAACCCCATGAAAACCTCTGATTCACTTGACATCTTCCATAGTGAAAAGAATGTCATACAAAAGGACACTTGCATAAATGAAAAAGAAAAAAAGTAATAAAAACAAATGTACAAATATTATACATATGTTACAAGAAGTCACTGAAGGTGACCCACCTACGAGTACTACTTCTTGAGGTAGAGCCCATTTCTATGCTCAGCCAAAGCATTTCCCTCAAAGTCAAACATACGATAAGAACCTTTTTTAGGAACATCTTTAACAATGAATGGTCCGAACCACATGGGTTTGAACTTGCCTGCCCCTAGGGGATCCTTATATTGGTCATAATCTAGGACAAGGTCGCCTTCAGAGAAAATCCGAGGGCGACCAGACCAATTATACTGACACTTAACTTTATGTTTGTGAGCCTCATTGTCCAAGGTTGTGTCTCGACACTGCTCATAGAGATGTTCGAGATGTAATAACCTCTCTTCAAGCGGTGAAGTATCTGGCAATAAATGTACTGCCAATTTTAAAGAGGGGATCTGACATTCTATGGGTAAAACTGCTTCCAACCCATAAACGAGTTGAAAAGGTGAGAAACCGATTGTCATCTTAAAAGAAATTCGGTAGGCCCATAATGCAGAGTACAACATCAAATGCCAATTTTATTTGGTCGAATTGATCGTTCGTTGTAAAATAGTCTTGAGGGAATTATTCATAGCTTCCATCTGACCATTCACTTGAGGGTAGTAAGGTGAAAAATGTTCTTTCCTCAACCCAAGATTTGATGTTAACTCAATCATCATTTTATTCTGGAAGTGTCTGCCATGGTCAGTGACAATATCTCTCGGGATGATGAACCTTGCTATAATCTGGTTGAACAAAAAGAGAGTTGTTGTCTCTCCATCATCCCTGAACACTGGCATAGCTTCAAACCACTTCGTAAAGTAGTCTACTGCTACGATGATATAATTTTGCCCTGTTGTTGAAGGGGGGTTGCATGTAGTGTAATCAATCTCCCACTTGGTGAAAGGACCAACGATAATGACGGGAAACATAGGAGTAGGGTATTCCCTCATCTTCCAAGAGAAGATTTGACATGGGTGGCACTTCTTGACTGATTCAACACAATATTTGATTAATGTTAGCCAGAAGTGACTGGAACATAATATCTTTTGGGTTGTTACCAACCCAGACATATAGCCTTCACATGCTCCAGTGTGGCAATCGTTAAGGATGATTTTTTCTTCTTCATGAGTGAGACATCGATGAAGGATGGAATCTATGCCTCGACAATACAAAGAGTTTTCAGGTATAAGATAGTTCTTGGCCTAATGACATATACGACGATGCTCATCACAAGAAGTAGAGGTGGGGCACTTCAAAGTCTAGAGATAGAAAAGTATATCTCCATACTAGGGTTCAAAATATGTGATCAAAAATATGTCTCCTTTAATAGGTGACTCTTCGGGCATAACATCACCTGACTCGACTGGAAGATCCGATATGAGTTCCGCAAAGACCAATGACTCTTTGGATTTTTATGAAACAAAATCTAAGTCAAATTCTTGGAGGACAACTATCCATGTACTGATATTTCCACCAATTACTCGTTGTGTCAACATGTATTGAAATGGATTCACAATGGAAATGATGGTGGTCTTGAGAAACAATATATAATGATGGAACTATTGGATAGCATGAACTGTTGCCAACGCAAGTTCTTCAATGTGGCAATAATTAAGTTCAGGTCTAACCTAGCCTTAGCTCAGATAATAGATCACGTACTTGGAAAGCACATCATCCTCCTGAGCCAAGACCATATCGATGGTTGACTCTGCTGCAGCTAAGTACAATAAGAAGTCTTTATTATAATTAGTTGGTTGAAGCAGAGGGGAATATGCGAGGGCATGTTTCAAAGCATCAAATGAGCGTTGAGAAGCTTTGTCCCAATGAAAAGGGGCATTCCTCTTGAGTAAATGCGTAAATCCATTTGTGATCTCGGCATAGTTTGCGATGAAATGCCGTAAGAAGTTTTCTTTTCCCTACAAACTATAAAGTTGAAGGATCATGTGCAGGGGAGGCAACTGAACTATTGCCTCAACCTTGAGAGGATTGACCATGATCCCTATTGTCAAAACTATGAAACCTAGTAGACGACCTGACGTAACGCATAAACTGCACTTGTTTGGATTCAAGCGAATCTGGTAGTAGTGACATCACTCAAACATGAGTCTGAGGTGCATAGGATGATCAACTCTCTTACGAGATAATGATGCTAAGTAATCAAGGTAAGCCTCAACTATATGATTAAGATCGTGGAAAGTGAAAGACATGGCCTGCTGAAAGGTAGCTCCAACATTTTTTAGACCAATAGGTATTTTCTGATAAGCGAATGTACCCCAAAGAAAAATAAAAGCGATTTTGTGTTGGTCTTTAGGTTTGATCTGTATCTGATTGTAGCCCAAAAAACCATCCATGAAATAAAACGCCTCGTATCCTACGTATTCATCAACTATTTGGTCAATAAATGATGTGGGGAAATTATGCTTTGGACAATCCTTGTTCAAATCATGGAAGTTCATACAAATGTGAATCGTACCCTGTTTCTTATCGACTGGAATGGGATTTGACACCCATTGAGTCAAGTGAACGAGGTAGATAAAACTTGGGTTAAGAAGTTTCTATACTTCATCTTTGATGGATTTTTCTTTCCTAGGATTGAATCTAAAAAGCTTCTGTCGAACTGGCTTAGCGTTAGGATAAGTCGTGATTTCATGTTTGAAATTTTTTGGATCGATGCCTGACATTTTCTCATAATGCCAAGAAAAAACATCAGAGAATTCTTTAAATAAATCAGTGTATATTTGAATCTCTTCGGGGGAGAAATCAGCTCCGACGAGGACATTCTCCATGACCCCAGGATTTTTAGAGATATCAATAGGTCTCATTTCAGTGATGGCTTCCATATTACCCTTAGCATAAACTGTGTGCATAGAAAAGGGATTGATAGGAAAAGACCTATCTTCAGTCATAGTCAAAGTGAATTCTCCTGCTTCAATTCTTCTTAACTCTAGGAGGAAATAAGATCTGTGATGGAGATCATCCCAAGGTTTGTATGCACTGGTCATTGCCTCTATGATATATTTGTCAGAGGGAAGGACTAAGTCTAAAGAATTGGTATCAGCAAGGGAACCTCAAGCCCAAGTAGGCTCTGAAATCGGATCTAACTCTTGCGTGGGAGTCAGATCGGGGTCGACGAAAGCTTGTTGGACTATAGAGTACGCAACTTCTACCGCGAATAAGGGCATGTACATGCCATGGTGCCCTATCCCTTCCATCATGATTGATGGGGAAGGAGGAGTCCATGGATCATAAAAGTAAGTCATACGAAACAAAGAGACTTGAAAAATCTAAACCTTAGGCTCGTTTGACACCAACTTAATATCGTCAAGAGGGGGCAGGTAATCGAAAGTACCCATCAAAGGTGGGCACAAACCAACCCCTATGTTGATTATGTTGGGTTGAGGGTTATCGATCATCGAGACCATGGATACCCTCGATAAAGGGTCAGGATGGGAGAAAGACAATTGATCAATGGTCACTATCCGACCCTTGTGTGGAAACAACAAGACCTGGAAAATAGTAGCAACCACTGCTTGCATAGAATAATTCCAGCTCCTTCCTAACATAATATTATAGTCGATATGAGCATCAACTACTTCAACTTCGACGCACACGGTTTTCCTCCTTAACTACACGGGGAAAGAGGAAATGATGTTATGTGGTCGGAAAGAATGATCGTCGAAAGTGATAAGAAGAGTTGGTGATGGAGACAAAACAGGCTTGCCTATGGCCTTCCAACATGACAAAGACATTACGCATGTCAAGGCACCCTCATCAACCACTGTGTGTAAAATGTTCCATGTAAACGTTTTTGTGGTATAAGCCACTACTATCTGAAACACAACGTGGTAAGGGAGATGAGGTTTTAAGTTGGTCATATCAAGCATGATCGTGTCTGGATTACAAGTCTCAGTAGATCCTAAAGTGGCTAACAAAGCCTTTCTCTAGGAATGGAAACTCTGGAGGACTTCCAAAGAAGACATCGCACAAGGGGTTTGTGACAAATCCTCCACCACAGAGTAGTTCTAGGTGGCCCTTGTGTTTGGGTTGTGAGAAGATTTCTTGAATGCACTTTTTGGGATGTGTGTCATTGTTTCACCAAACGTATTCTCAATATGGAGAGGAAGAGGGGGGATCTTAGCTTCTTTACTCTTCTCAGAGGAGCTAGGCATTCCATAATCATGTGCTCTGGTTGATATGTATGCATCACCTTTCATCATATACACATTTGTAGATGAAGGATTACTCGAATATGGAGCAGGTCCTTGATTTCCCCCTTCCGCACTCACCGAGGCTTGAGTTAAATTTTTTCCATGTTGGAATGGGTTTGTTAACACATCAAACTTTTTTTGTGCCAATAACATTTGGGCCTATGCAAGCCAAGGGAACTGATAAGTTGGGTGGTCTTCCCTGCACAGATTACACAAATACTTCAACTTATTATTTTCAGTGTTTCCCCCACCAACATTATTGGTAGGTTTCTTATCCCGCTTACCCTTTGTTTGTTTTTTCTTCTTCCCATCGGGCTATTGGTTGGCCTTTGGGTTTGTCGATTGTACACTTTGTACATCCAACATTTGGGTAGGGGGAGCATCTGGACCTGTGGTCTGGCTGGCCACTATCTGTTGTATTGACAATTCTTGCAATTGTTTTGATAGTGTATCAATGGACTTAGCTTGTGTTGAACCGAAAATACCATCGGCATGTGGTCCAACTTTCTATTTGGTTTTGTCAAGAATTGACCTAGGTTCATCTGGCAAGATTTCATAAAGTAGGCCAAATTGTGAGTAAATCAACTCAAGTTGTTGAGCTCTCATTATCACATCTTATTTAGAAAAAACTCCCGACGTCGCCACATCTTTGGATAACTGGGGTACCAAAGACCTAAGGAACCACTCAAGAAAAAATGTTGGTGGGACTGGTACTTTTATCAAACTCTTCTAGCGTCTCCATTCTTGGATGTGATCGGAGATATGGATCGCCTTTGTTTGCTCAAAGTTGGCCAACAATTCGGTGTCAGCATCGTATCTCACAGGTAATTGGAAATGGTTTAAGAAATCCATTGCCAATTCACTAAAGGAGATATATCCTGAGCAGTCAAGATCAATGTACCATTTCGCAACACTCCTAATGAGAGTGCATTGAAACAAGCACAATTGGACAGAGTCATCTTTCAATGAGTTAGAAGAGCACCAGAGATGAAAAGTAGTCACATGATCGCCTAGATCTTCATTAGGTTTGGCTTCGATCTATGGAATGTTTGAAGCCAACCTAGTTAGTATAAGAGGCCAATGAAGATTGTGACAGATGGGGTCATTCAACAACCTCGTAAAGTCAGGAAAACACAAAGTTGTCAGGAATGGTAGTTTGGTTGTTGATTATGACCATGGAAAAGGAGACCTAGATTTTGACTGGCACCAGGTTGCCAGGAAAACTTTGGTTGTTGGCTAGGATTCTGGTAAAAACCTTATCCAGGAGCAGCGTATGGATTATGTTCTTATTGAGGCATCATCGGCTGAATTCCATAGAAGAAAAAAGGATGTTGGGCTTGCATTTCACTTGAAGGATTTTGAGAAGGGATGCCTCTTTTTGACCCAACAGGCATAGGTGTTGAACCTTGTTCGGGGTTCCAATGACTTTGGAAGGGGTTGCCCCCTGTAGTCATCCATGAAGAGGAAGCTGATCCTTGCCAAGTGTTGCACCTCTTTTGTCACATAAATGAGAAAAATAGAGGTGCTTACAAGCTTATTTGGGTTAGCTAAGAAAGACAATAGTAAAGGAAATGGTTAGAAGAATAAATCATAAAAGACTAAGCTAAGAATTAAACTAGGAACGATAAAAACAATTAAACTAAAGTGCATAAGAACATAAGGGCTAGAAACAAACAAGAATCATGTCATGAATGGAAAGGATTGTATTAGTGAAAATAAAGCACCAAAGAGAAAGGGGGACTTAGGGTCCCTTCTTCCTCCAAGGGAGGGCTCTTGGACCCCCAAGATTGAGCTCTTCTTACAACTTGAAAACTTGAAAGAAATGGTGAAATAATCCCAAGCTAATTCACTCAAAGGGTGATGTGAATAGCTCCAATGGAATTGTGCTAGTATTCTCTTGATGAGGAAAGAGGATTCCCCAAGAGAATAGCAACAGCATAACCTTACAAATGAATTACTTGGAAATGTAGAGAACCTATGGCCTCCTTTTATAGCATAGTTTTGAGGCATTATTCAACTATCTTTGAGTGTGAACAAGGGGCCCTTTAGGGTAACCTTAGGTCTTTGACTAGCCACCCAGCAGGATTCAACTGATATTTGGATTTCAAATCGACTTGGAAGATGAACTAGAACTGGGTGGGAGGACAACCAACATCATAAATGCATCGTTCTCAGATGTGCATAGCTTTTAGTGTCTACAGTCGCACATCATGCACATGTGTGATTTTCTTGCGTTTCTTGATGGGGCATGTGCACGGGTGCTCTATATAATCATAGCGCATTCTAGTTTTATAAGAAATTGTATAGTTTTGGACCTTTTAGAGATGCATTTTTGGTAATTTTGGTCCATGGGTGAACTAATAGCTGTTTGGAGATGTTGGATTTCTGTAACCATGTGCGAATGAGATTTCAGTGATAACAGATGCCCCCTAATGGATGAGGTTAGGAGCATACGTATAGCCAAAATTAATCAATGTTTCTTCTACTAAGAGTGTTGTTGTAAGAAAGAGCGATATTAAGAGTATCAAGAATGACCCGTTGGAGGGAGAAAGGAATGTGTAGGACCTGACCCTTCTGAAGGTGTGAAAAAAACAAAAATGTGTACAAATGAGGTGGGCATGCCCCATGCTCGTGCCATGTAACCCAAAACATGTGTAGGAAAGTAACTGAAGTGGTATGTTGGTGAATATGAGTGAAACGCCCTCAGGGGCATGTTGATAAGAGCAAAGGACAATTTTGATGAGGAACAATACTCTGAAAAGTAAACAATGATACTTGGAGGAAGTATCAAGGATTTGGCGGGCATTGATGGCCCAATAAATTTCAGAGGTCTTTAGAAAATATAAAAACTTCCATAGTCGCAAAGTAAGACCCACCGTAACATGAGAGAGTGTTGAAGTCGAATGGTACAGGGGTCAATGATAGCAGAGAGAAATGATGGTTCTCCCTATGTCGTCCGATACTCCTTACTATAAAGGGATTGAGAGTCAATATACGGTTTCCCTTCTGGAAACTGTGTCAATGTCGAAAAAATAGGAGACGTGAATCCAAGAAGAAAAGGGCTTCAGGAAAGTCACTAGATGAGATTAGAAACTGTGGATGAAGTCAAGATGATTGGAGACTAAATACTACCCTTGGTTGGTGATATATGTTAAGTGGAAACAACCGTACAATTGGGTCGAGTGTCAGGGGGACAACTAAACATGGGATAGGTTGTTTCAGAGGCGGGACAAAGTGAACAAAATCAGAGAGGAGAGGTAGGTGGCATGTGGGATACTCAAGGTTTTTGGACTATGTCAATAGGAGTAGAATATTATGGATGTCCCAACCAAGAGCGACATGGGTTGTGTTCGCTAGAAAGGAAGAAGACAAAAAGATATGTAAATGCTGAAAACAAAGGCTTTGTACAAGTGCCACACAAATAAATAATTGGGGATGAGTGTAAAAATACAGAAACAGGTGCCCCAATGCAACGTGTCTTGGCATAGGAGGGCACAAGTTATGTAGGGAACTGGTGGAGGGTGAGGGGCCCCATGGGTGGGTCTCTGTATGAGGTAAATGAATGAAGGGGAATTCACAGATGGAAAATTGATTGTGGATGAAAATGGGGGGTTAATGATACTGCGGAGGTACAGTCAAGAATAGAACCATGATGACATAACCTGGGAGTTCGTTAGGAAGTCTAGAAAAAGGTGGAGAAGGAGTATGTGGATGATTCTCGAAAAATGAGTAAGACTATCGAGACTCCCATCCCTAAAGCGTGAAAACAACATGAGTGTCAAAGTGCCAAGGGGGACTATGAATTGGACACCTCATGTGGGGGAGAATGATACCGGGTGATAGTACCAAAATGTAGTGGAGGTGACAGTACTGCAGAGCCGGATATAGGGACCTTAAAGGTAAATTTTAGAGGGTGTGATTGGAGATGCACTTGATATTAAGAAGGAATAATTACATGCCAATGTCAATCATATACTTGAAGGGGTCGCGCTGGTGTGTGATTACCCAGTACCTGCACACATGACAACCAAATACCTGACATGAACAATATCTGAAGATAACAAACATAAGACAGTTATTTGACAATTTTGAACATGAGCATGTGTACCTGGATGGGGTATGAGAAAATGACTCCTTGGGGGGTAGGGATGGATGGTGACCTAGGAAGTATGACTTTGTAGTCAATAGGATTCTGATCCCCTGGCTGAAGACGGATTGAAAAGTGGACGTCCATAGCTCTTGGAATTGAGCATGGAAGTTTTGGCCAAAAGGGCCTATATATAGCTATAGGGTCCACATTGCCACCTCATTTGTACTTGCTGCTATAGTGATCAGAGAGGAGATTCCAGAGAAAATTTGTAGATTCTGAGAGTGCGAGGAAGTCGATCTGGGAGGTGCGAGAATCAGGTTAATGGTATCATCCTCCTGTAAAGTAGTTAGATGTTATTTTTGGGTAGGACCGTACAGATGGTCGTACTATGGGTTTTGGATGAGATTGCGTAGCTCTCAGAGAGAGGGACATCGATTAGTGGGGTGTCCTTTTTTCTCATAGAGTGCACAAGGAGGTTGGATGTGAGGAGGGAGAGGAGCGATGGGCTCTTTATTCTTTCACCTGCCCCCATCTGTAGCAGGGGGGTTAGTGAGTGGGGGTGTAGGTGGTATGGTGGGAGTGAGTATGGAAATCTACATTGGGATTCCTTCTATTTGGGGATGAAGGGATGGTTGAGGGACTATCTCAGGTTGATGTAGATACCAAATTAGGATTTCCAACACCATATTAGGAAGGGTAAATGTTGGAGCTACCTAGAAAGCTTGTACACCTGGTGGGGGGTAAAAGAAAGGGATTTGGGTAATGGCTTGGGGGATTGTTTCCCAAACTAGGATATGGCCCTAGGGAAGATTAGGAATGGGTTGAGATGACTTATTTTCAAGGGATTCCTGAGGGAGAAGTTGTATGACAAGTGAGACGTCAGGGATGAAAGAGGCCTCGGTGGGAGCGGGGTTATCTTTAGTTGTCGTTTCGTTGGAGGATAAGACACATACTTGTGTTAAGGGTTGGAGGAGTGGTGGTGATTCATGGTATGTCCCTAGCAAGGATGGGTCTTTGAAGATTCTAGGGCCCCTATCGATGAGTGGATAGGCATCAGGATTAGTGTGGATGAAAGGGAGGATGTTATCAATGTTGGATGAAGGGTTAGGCTCGTAATGTGAGACTTGATCAATGGTAATGATCTTTTTGTTATGGGGAAACATCATGGTTCAGAACATAGAAGAGGTGATGGCCTTCATAGAATACATGCAGGTATGACCAAACAAGATATTGTAGTCGAGCGGGGCATCGATAACCTCAATGTTAATCAGAACGGTTTTTCCCCCGAGCTCGACGGGGACATTTTGGAAGAGTCCTTCAGGGGATGAGGGTCTGCCATCGTAAGCTCTTAAGGTAATGGCATATGGTATGAGTTCAGGGGAACTGAGTTTCTGCCATACAATTTTGGACATGATATAGGTGGATGCGCCTTCATCAATGATGCACTGATGAACTGTAATGTTCCAAAGTTTTACAGGGATTTGAAAAGCAATAAGAGCGGGGAGGTGAGGTTCTCCATTGTCGAGATCAAATGTGATGAGTCAGGTATCAATAGTGTCGACTGCTCCCAGGGAGGAAAGTAAGGACTTCTGTTGGGTGGGACAAGTTTGAAGGACTTCTAAGACTGACATGGAAACCGAAGATTTTGCCAAGTCATCGACCAAACTGTAATTATGAGCTTCCCTAGCTTGAGGATTGTGGACATTCCTATGCAATGGGATGTGAGTAATATAAAGGGGGGTTTCAGTATTAGGGAAAGGAATCATGAAAGGGGGTCCAGTTTTGACTGGAATTTCTTTTGAGGTGGTGGGAGCAGAGTCAGGGGGTGTGCTATATTGATGACTACGAGTTTGCGGAAGGACTTCTTCCTCACTGGTAAGGAGGATAGTGCGATTAGCAGAGGTGCCCGTATTGGGATACGGTCCCAACTATGGTGGGGTAGGCTGCATGTCTGGTTGGGTATTTATCACCTCTTGGTGTGGGATGGGGTTTTGTAGCATAGTTGGGGGTGTTTGTTGAAAATATGGCTATGGGACCTGCAGAGGGGTAGGCGGTGCTGAGGTACATGGTCCATTCATAGAGTCTTTCATCCATTTAAAGTCAGTGATTTGGGGGAAATGGTGAGTATAGTGACTAAAATCACCACAAAGGACACAAGGGAAGGTGGTCCTAACATTGTTGTTGTTCCTTCCCTAGCGTTTGTTGTTGTTTCCCCCTAGGGGGTTTTGATTCCCTTGGTTTTGGTTGTCCTCAACAAACTGGTTCTGCTGGGGTTGGTTCTGGTTTCCTCCTGGTCCGGGATTATTATTGTTCCGGTTTTTTCCTTTATTTTCGGCATCGTTTGACTGATGGGATGGATTTTCCATGTTCAGTTGTTCAAAAATTTGATATTGCTAAATGGGAGAAGGTTGAAAAAAATTAACACCAGTGTGTGGTGGTCCTTGTGGTGGAGCCACAGGTTGTGGGGGGGCATAAAATGGAAAGTACGGATTATGTTGTGGTGATGATCCATAATTTACATAGGAAGGCATGGTGCTTTCACTAGTGCTTAGGGTATAGGCTGAGGTAGAGGGAGTACCAACACTTGGTTGGATAGGTGGGCGGATTAGGGGTGTCGGCAGGGGTCCAAGTATGGGTGGATTTAGGGCAACAAGGTATGGTTGTTGATAAGGGAGAGGAGGATAATAAGGGATTCCTCCATATGCCAATGGATATTGAGGTGTCCCATACATGGGCAGTTATTAAGGTTGTGAGTTGTGGTGTGTAGTGTTACCGATCAATCCGTCTGCTGAGTGAGACATCCCAGATTTGTCTTGGCCAAATGGCATGGGTCTAGGGGCATCTGGGAGTACCGTGTATAGGTATCCGGACTAGGCGTAAATGAGTTTGAACTATTGGGTCTTGCTAATGGATTCTTCTTCAGTATGGGGGAAGGTGGAGGCCACATCTTTGGTAAGGAGGGAAGCAAATGATTTGAGGAACCAAATGAGACATTGTCTGGGGGTAGCTTCAGCTTTGCGGAGGCTACGTCACCAATGTCATTCATGGATGTGGTCGACAATATGTGTGGAGGCGGTTTGTTTGAAGTCTGAGAGTAGTTGAAGGCCATTGTCATGATGAATGGAGAATTGAAAGAAGGTCAAAAATGATTTGGCCATGGATTCAAAAGTCACATGGGACCCATATTTTTCTTCTACATACCATTTGGCTAATGGGCTAGTAATTGTTTGTTGAAATAACCTCAATCAGACAGAATCATCCATGATGTTGTTTGAAGAACACCATAGGTGAAAGGTCATGATATGGTTGGCAGGATCATCTCCTGCTTTTCCTTCAAACTTGGGGATGTCTGAAGGGAGTTTTGTAGGCATTGTAGGCCATGTGGGGTTATGAAATATGGGATCGTTGGCGAGTTTAGTCAAATCCGGTATGTTGAGGGAAGCCAAATATGGCATATGGGGTGGTGGCAGAGGATTAATTCCGACCATAGTGTGAGTGTTCTAAGTACCTGACCCTTGGAGGGGACTAGCTGGGTTTGTACTTCCCCCTTGAGAAGAAGTTGGTCCCCCATTTCCATGTAAAGGAGAGAGAGTGGAAGGTGGAACTTTGGATTTGGACCTAAGTAAGGTGGAACCAAGCAACACTGATCCCAAGATAGTGGCCCTCATAGGGGTGTGAGAAGGTGGAGTTGATGAGTTGGCAAGACTAGGAACTCCCCCTAGAATAGGAGGGAGATTTATCAAGTGTCTGGAACAACAGGGGTTCTTTGGGTCCCCTATGATGTCCGACTTGCTGAGTGAATGTGTGCGAATGGTGGTGAGAGAAAATAAATAAAAAAGAGACTTTGTTGCAATTTTTTGAACCTACACAATATATATCCAAATCAGATGTAATCAGAAGGGAATCATACATAAAGTGTTTTGATAAAGAAGCATATATGTGGATAGGTGGATTTTGTCCCCATGGGGGAACAAATAAAACAAATGCACGTGTCCTAAAAGACATAACATCCTTCCTCTCAAAATAGAACTAGACCTTTCAATATCACTCGAAAATGGGGTTTGAAGCCATCGGAAGAGAAACTAGTGAAAGATGAATAAATCAGTTATAATGAGGGGTAGAGGGGGCATATCCCAAAAGAACTGACGATATTTCCCAATAGCCACACAAAATCTGATCAAGGTGCAATTTCAACCCACAATTTCCACCTTGGTAGATGTCCTAAAATTTGGTCGCTAGGTACCTCGGTCAAAGTGCAACATTTATATTTTTGGCCTAAGAAATGGGTCATAGGCTGGATCCTGTCCAAGAGGTGGGTGCCTCAAGGAGGGACACAAAAAACAACTGGACCTAGGCCTTCAACCCTTCATGGGTATCTCCTTACCTTATGGTGTTGGGAACACTTGACTTGGAGGATTTAAAGTTCCCTATTTGACAACTTCTATTATTTTGAAAATGTGAGAACCAGATATCGGGGAGTTATTTGAATGCCTATCCTTGAAATCCTACCTAGACTAAAATATTTCTTTTGGCACCTCCTGTGGAGGAAAACTTAGTGAGTTTTTAGAAAAAATTTAGATGTGGTTGTTTGAGAGATTGTGGGTGTGAGACAATCTCGTTGAAATTAAGTGGGAATGGATAGTTTCATCAAGAAAAGGGCGGGGTAATTTGGAATCCCTTTGGAGGAAACTTACTTTAACCTCCACATTTCGAGATAAAAACTATGTGAGTGAGAAGTGGATTTTGTGTGTGAGTGAGTGAAAGCGTGCCACTTTTTTAATGAATTAGGTGTCACCTTTGTGCATGTGGACTTCACTTGGTCCTTACAAGTCTTTTATTACCTAATTAACTAAATGTCATTGGCACAACCTTACAAAATTCAAAAGTCCCTAGGAATCTAGAATGTGGACATGTCGGTCCTTTACTATTCCTTTAACTCCCTAATGTGATTTAATCTAAGAAAAATTTGAACATGTGGGCATGTATGGGCCCTTTATAAAACCTTTAAACTTCCCTAGTTATTTAATCTAAGAAAGTAAACTTCAACACTATCCTATATTTGTAGCATGTGGGCATGTATGGGCCCTTACAATTTTAAGATGTGTTTGAAAAATAAAATAAGAGGAGTCTCGATGGGGGCTGATGCAGAATGATTCCAACTTATGTTTTAGTCAAAGAAATCCATCCATGTGGTGAAATAAAAAGAAAAAAGAGGAAAACTAATGATTTTTAACCCCTAAGTGCCTATGTGTTTTGACTAATCCCTTTATATGAAGAGGGAACTAAGTGTGGTGCAAATTACAATGTGCATGAAATCAATTTTAAGGAGGCTAGGGGCCTTCCTCAAATCACAAAAAGGCTTACAATGTGTATTTTTTGCATAGGTGCACGGGTCTAAGAGTAGACAGAGGCACTCTGATTACCAATGCGTGCACTAAAAGAAACTTATGGGTGCAGGTGCGCAGAGAGCGTTGTGCAGAAGAATAGGTTTGGCACACACATGCTGAAGATGCCTTTGTGGATTAAAAAAACCACACACGTCTGACACACGATCATGAAGAAGAATTCCGGATGAAAATCTCACAACGCAGCTTTGAGTTTGGCTTCTTGTAGGTCATCTTGGGATGGTTATGGTACCTGCAGGTTAGATAATAAAAAAAAAGAGCTAAAATAACCCAAATGGGGTAGGAAATTGATACATTTCCCTAGTGGAGTCACCAATCTGGTGCACCTCTTTTGTCACATAAATGAGCAAAACATAGGTGCTTACAATCTTAGTTGGGTTAGCTAAGCAAGACAACATTAAAGGAAAGGGTTAGAAGAATAAAGCATAAAATACTAAGCTAATAATTAAACTAGGAATGATAAAAACAATTAAACTAAAGTGCATAAGGACATAAGAGATAGAAACAAACAAGACTCATGTCACCAATGGAAAGGATTGTATTAGTGAAAAGAAATCACCAAAGAGAAAGGGGGACTTTGGGTCCTTTCTTCCTCCAAGGGAGGGTTCTTGGATCCAAAAGATTGAGATCTTCTTACAACTTGAAAACTTGAAAGAAATGGTGAAAGAATCCTAAGCTAATTTACTCAAAGGGTGATGTGAATAGCTCCAATGGAATGATGCTAGTATGCTCTTGATGAGAAAAGAGGATTCCCCAAGAGAATAGCAGCAACATAACCTTACAAATGAATTCCTTGAAAATGTAGTGCACCCATGGCCTCTATTTATAGAATAACTTTGAGGCATTATTCAACCAACTTTGAGTGTGAACAAGGGGCCCTTTAGGGTACCCTTAGGTCTTTGACCAACCACCTAGCTGGATTCAGCCAAGATTTGGATGTCAAAACGACTTGGAAGCTGAACCAAAAGTGCGTGGGAGGTTGATCAACATCATAAATGCATCATTCTCAAATATACATGGATTTTAGCATCCATAGTCACGCATCGTGCGCATGTGTTATTTTCCTACGTTTCTTGATGCCACATGTGTGCACACTCTCTATATAATCATAGTGCATTATGATTTTATAAGAAGTTGTATAGTTTTGGACCTTTTAGAGATGCATTTTTGGTAATTTTGGTCCATGGGTGAACTAATAGCTGTTTGGAGATGCTGGATTCCTGTAACCATGTGTGGATGAGATTTCAGTGATAACATCAAGGATTCCAATGTCCTTGGGGGGAAGGGATTCTTTGGTTTCCCCCCTGTGTAGGAATAGTAACCTGCATAGGATTTGGTTTTCCATAACCAGGGTTTCCCCTGGTGGGGAAAGCAGTGGATGAGAAAGCATTGTTAGAAAACACACTGAACAAAGAGAATGATGTCGAACCTACTGGCTGACTATTAGAAGGCAGTCCTTGACTAGTCACTCCATACAAACCATAGTTCGTGCTTGGCCTGGCAGATTGTTGGTGAGCACCGTCGAGTGAAGGGAACGAAGGAGGTATGTAACCCCCTCCATAAGGGAAAGAGTTATAATGAGCTAGAATTCCCCTCATGGATCCTTTTACAGGAGTGTTTGAACTCCCTACCCCTAGACTTAGAGTTGGTTACGTGGAGTGAAAAAGGATATCATTTGGATCGACGCTAGGCATTTTTTATGTGAATGGAGGGCCTATCACACTCTGAGACAATGGAGCAGTGATCGCTGCCAAAGATGGGAGCAGACCATTGCCCAAAGTAGAGGCAGTCGAGACCATAGTGGCCCAGACTGACGATGGTTGGTTAGGAGGTGGAACACCCCCAGTTGTGACATTCGTAGAGGGAATATGAGAATTCCCTGAAGATGTTGTGGGATTTGGTTCCATCTCTTCTTGGGATATGTTGAAACATATCTTAAAATATTTTATCCTTAAGGCCTAGATTTTTTTATTTTTTGTGATTTTAAGGTTTCGGCTTTCCTAAAAACAAGATTTTCGTCATCTCTGAATTCACGATACGTTTTTTATCAATTTTTTTTTTTGGGATAACAAATGGAAAAGGGTTTACAAAAAATATAAACTTTCCAACGCTCTTTGAAAAAATATTTAAAATGGGTTGTAATTTTAAAATTTGCGATTTCTTAATTTAAACGTTAAAGAAATCGGGATTTGGGGTTTTCTGTAAACAAATGTTTGATGAAAATTGAATCATGAAACCCCGATTCCTGATTTCCCAATGCATTTAATTCTTAAGTAAAAACAAAAATTAATCTAATCTCTTCTAACAATGATTAAGGGTTAAATAATTATGTCATGATTTCGAGATTCGCGGTTCAGTAAGAACGCGTCTCTTGCCATCATGTTTCCTAAAATCTCGATTTCCGAAACCTCGATTCATAAATTACGTTAGATTAAACTAATCATGTTTTGGCCCTAATCATGATTTCTCAGATAATTAAGATAAGTTGAGTCCTATATTGAAAAAATAAACAAGCCATCTTGATTTCACGATTTCGGGATTCGCGATTCCATGAGAGCACGTCTCATGTCATCATGTTTCCCGAAATCCTGATTTCTGAAGTCCCAATTTCTGAAGTCCCAATTTCGAAGTCCTGAAAGGGTATAATATCGATTAATTAACATGCTAAAAACATTTAAATCTTAAATAAAACATCTCTATTTTGCAATTTTGCAATTTCGACGATCGGCTTTTCCGATGACATGACTTTCGACATCAAGATTTCTGAAACCACGAAAAGTTGTGTTTTTAGATTTAATCCATAATTAACACTAATAAATCATCTTTCCAAAATAGGTTTAAAATTAATCTTTCTTTGAGTGTTCATTAATGCTTCTTTTTCCGATTTAGTAATTTTCTCGTTTTATTTGAAAAGCTGAGAGCGTCTAAGTACAGACATTAAATGCATATCTCCGAAAATATATTTTTCATTAAGAGATTTAATTTCATGACAGATGTACAAATTCCATTATTTTTATGATATATTCAAAGTAAACGTTCGAACGTCTGTATTTTCATTTTAAAGATGAGCTTATTCATCCACTTTCTATGACTGGTTTTCAAGTCAAACACAGAGCTACGGCACCTAAAAAAGCACCGAAGAAAAATGAAGACCCACAGGAAGGTGATATTATCTCTGATACTACTCCACACGCCATACACTCCATCAAATCATGGACTGGAATTTCAAAATTGTTGGAGGACGAGCTAAAGTATGCTGACCCTGATTCTGAAAATCATCTTCGGGACATTGTTGAGTCTGAGCTTCATAAGGTTGTTGTGCGTCCGAGGCTGTTGGAATATACTGATATGATCGGCTGGGCTCTAGATAAGGTATATATCCCAACAAGGAGCATTCAAAATGAGCAAGGAACTATCGTCGGCTCATTTAGGCCTGAGCACATTCAAGTAATGTTGGATTTGCATCTTTTCAAAGTCATAGGCGAAGCTGTCTGCCTAAGATTTTATAGGGTGAAATTTTGACCTCATTGCCAGAACAGGAAGAATCCCCTCCAGGATTTGAAACTAATGCTCAGGGTAAAGTAAATGACAAAGGTACATTGAAGAATACTGAGATACCTTCTCAAGACACAGAGGGTTCTCAAACAAAATAATCGGGAATGGATAAGGGAAAAGAACCAGAAACAATTCCAGAAATCATGAAGAATGTTCCAGAAAAGATAGGAGGAACAACTTCAAAAGAAATTGGTAGTCCTATCACATCTGTAACTCCATTACAGTCTACTTTCAAAACCCCCCATGAAGTAGTTCTATATGTCATTGATCTAGAGCTGATTTCAAGAGATGAAATCCCCTCATCGGATTATTTTTTCAGCAAAGAGCAAAGAGCAGTCTTGAAACAGGAAATTCATCCAAGAGGAGAAGGCACGATTAAAAGGAATAGAGTTATCATAGATGGAAAGAAACTCAAGGAGGGAGAGTTCTCCAAAGAATTAGTAGGTACAATGGGTGCTATAGCATCAACTAATATGTATTCTATGGGAAATTTAACAACTCTGCTTGAACAAAAGGACCAAACAATAATCCAGTTGCAAGACAAAATAAAAGAAAATGAAAGAAATATTGGTTGGGGAATACAGAAAGGTCTAGAACAAGCTAGACTAAAGGATATGCAAGAGATCCATAAATTGAATAAAGACTTGGATGAAGAAAAATACTTAATACAGGTCACACAGGAGTAGGTTCAAAAGTTGGGAGAAGAAAAAAAAAATTGCAGGATAAGATTATTTCTATTGCTAACCAGGTAGTAGAACTTGAAAATTTCAGGACACGGGCATTAGAGATATATGTAAGAATAGAGGAGGAACAACAAAAAGTGTTCTTGAATCTGGAAGTAATCCAAAATTATTTTCAGGAATCAAATAAGTCATTGGAGAATGTGTTCCAGAAAGAGAGGGAGACAAAAGGAGCTAGGACAACTTTTCAGAAAGCAGTGGCTTTCTCATCAAAAGAAGAAATTGGAAAGACTTAGAAATTATCTATTTCTGAACAGGTTAAAGGGGATATAATGATTAAAGTGTGGAAAACAAAACTGGCTGAATATAAACAAATCACAAGAGAAGTTAATGAAGATTGCCAAGGAATCTTCAATCTCTTTGAAAGAGATTCATTGAACATCGGAACAGATGGTTGTTATGGATTGTTAGGCGAAGTTAATATTGCCAAGCACCAACGAAGGTTTAAAGAAGAGCTGGAGGAAAATAAAGAAGAAATTTCAAACATTAAATTGATCAACATTACAGAGATCAACAGGTGCATGGTGACTTCAAGTCTAAAATTGTAATCTGTTAAATTTACAGAAAGAATGATAGAAAGTTGGCTGCCCGAATTGCATAAGAGATCTTTCTCATTTGAAGAAAATGAGATACCTGATGCTCCCAAGATATTTTTGAAGTTTTTAGGGAAATGCATTCAATGTATTGATGCAGAAAAGGAAGTTCGTCAACGCAAGTTTAAAACACTTTTTAAATGTTTTTATTATTAGAATTTTAAAAGAAACTGTAAACGGTTGACATTATTTTTATGTAACCGAAATATTAGGGAGTTGGTTAGTCACCAACGAAATTTTTTGATGAAAATGTATAAATATAGTTTCTAAAGGCTGAGAAGAGGCTTCATAAATTTTGGAGAGAGCCATTTTGTAATATCAGTTTTGAAATATATCATAATATAGATTACAAATGAGATTCTGGATCTTGCAACTTTGTAACTATGTGTCTTCTCCTTGTTTAGTATACTTTGTTGAATTTTTCCTTTAATGTTTTCTCTAACAAGTAAATTACTTTGAAGTTATATACATTGTTGATTTATATTTCAGATTGGTTTGGATGTCAAATGATTTACAGTTTTTCCTCTGAAATCACTTTAGTAATTTCAAGACCTGTAAAAATTGTGTTCCTTAATATTTACCTCTTGTTAGAAACCTCGTTTTTTCTTTCATCATTGTCTATTGAAATATAAGATTCTTTCGTGATAAAAGCCTTATATTTCTCTGTAGTGTTTATTTGTTGTTTACAATTCTCAAAATTGTTACAAAACCAGGAAACGGCCTTTAATGTATTTACATTACTATTTTAGATTTTAAAAATTGTTTCCCTTGACCTCATCTCTGGAAATCTGAAGTAACAAACTTATTAAAATCCCTTTATAAACCATTAAAATTTTATCATCCATGACTGTCCCTAGTAGCAGACAACCCAACGGTGAACCGGGCCTTCAAGATCAAACCAATATTTCCCTAAGTTTATTTAATACTATTTTACAAACAACAGCTAACCGGATTGAGTTAGAAATATCATGGGCTACTATTGAGCGAGACATTAGCATCCAAGAACAACAGGAAGCAAGACAGAGGCAGTTGAGAAACTGAATCTGCTATGATCTTTCTTTGATTCCTTTTTCCCAAAATCATTTCTTTAAATCATTTACGGATGCCTTGATGGTATGTTTTATATCCTTAAAACATAAACTTAGGAACAACATCTTTTTGGCACCGTTGCCGAGGAACGAAGAAACGAATCTTTTCCCTGGGAAGAACGACATTGACCTTTTCTGTTGTTGATAGTGAACAAGAACAGAAAACCTTCTAAGGCTATTATTTTTCACTTGGCAACTCCACACTAATTAAACTGGCTAGTAGCCGAAAGAACACAAAAAAAAACCCGGATAGCAAACAGACATCGCCAGTCTCCGATCCGGAAAAAAATTTAAAATCTAGAAAATCACTTAAACAAGTCCTTTTGTCCACATATACTATAGATCAACCTGAATTTATGAAATCAAACTCATCGGAAACTCTTGAAAGATCACTTTCACTTCCCCCCTCATTTGATACTTTCTCATTTCCTGAAGTTTCTTCTCCAGTTTTCCCAGAATCTTCTCCTTACACTGTCCAAACTTCAGTTCCAAATCTAACCATGGCTGCACAAGGAGGTGCTGGAGCTAGAGGTGGTGCCCTTGGAGGTGGTCAAGTACTGCTTCCTGGGATTTTCTCTAAAGTGGTTGCTAGATATTCTCCCCTTGTTCTACCTATTCCTCTTCATGATCTCCTCGAGAATTATATGAAAATCCTTCCAAAATTTACAGGGGAGGGTGATTTGACTGCCCAAGAACATATAAACTTTTTCGATCAATTTGTAGACATACTCGGAATAGAACATGAAGATGTTTATTCTAGATTACTTTTTCAAACTTTCGAGGGATAGGTGAGGACCTGGTTCCGATCCTTAGCAGCTGGATCTTTAAGATCCTATGAAGAACTTGAAAGTTCATTTATCAGACATTGGGGAGAGAGGAAGTATCACCTCTACTACTTAACTGAATTTGGATCCCTCAAAAAGAAAAACTCTAAGTCAGTTCTAGAATTCACACAGAGGTTCAATAAGTTGTACAATAAAATTCCAGTTGAGGTTAAACCTTCACAACCTGCAGCTAAAGTGACTTTTGCTGGCGCTTTTGACCCTGACTTTGCCTTATTATTGAGAGAAAGGAGATCAATAGATCTCACAAAAATGCAGGATGATGTGCTTGAGATTGAATCTAATATGATGGCATCAGGGAAACTTAAAGCAAAGACTGAAACTGGAAACAAAGAAAATAAAAAATTTAAAGAACAAGGTGGACCTTCAGGGTCAGGAAAATCCTTGGGAGATAGAATAGAAGAGATGGATAGGGTCATTTGAGAACTTTCAGAC
The DNA here is from genome assembly GCA_009831015.1 of Picea engelmannii. Lineage (NCBI taxonomy): Eukaryota > Viridiplantae > Streptophyta > Pinopsida > Pinales > Pinaceae > Picea > Picea engelmannii. The sequence continues at coordinate 793,349 of ML790444.1, read as the reverse complement.
AAGATCTCAAAATGGAACTAGAGAAATCGAAAAGACATAATTTCCCCAGAAAATATTTTTGAAGAAATCCTGAACCTCAGGGACCACAGAAAATAATTAAAAATCAAAATCAAAAAATTCAAACACCTTTTAAAAGTGAAAACTACATTGGAGCAGAAGATTTAGGAGATTTTGAAGAAATCGATGAAGATATTAGTAACCTTGGCGATGATAATAAATCCCCTTATTTATCAAGACAGGATTACGAAGCATCTTTAAGTAAAGAAAGTGATTCGAAAGAACAGGTTAGCAGTAACATGACTGATGATTTTACATATCAAAATGTTGTAGATGATATTATTGCTGAATTACAGGGAAAATATAATTTGAGACCAAGAAATAAAAATCTCCCAAATGTTCTGACAAAAAACAGTTTGCCAAGAGACAAAACCGATGAGGTGACTCCAAAGGTTGCAGATAAACAGTCTGCAAAAAGAAACATAGTTGATACACTACCTATACAGTCAGAACCAGTAGGAACACCCCCTGTGAAGACACAAGCTCCTATAAAAGAAAACAAGGTCACATCTCAACGCAAAATTGAGAAGAAAGGTATGGAAGCCTCGAATACCGAAAATGACAAGGCTCTAGGAAATTTTAATTTGGAAAATGAAATAAATAAAATCAAAATTCCTATTCCCCTTGTTGAGTTAGCTAAAAATCCAGTATACAAAAAAAAAATCGCCAAAATGATTAATTTTTCCTAAGATGAAATCCAGGCCGACGCTATTAACTTAGAGGATGACAAACCTATCTTATTTTTCGGTCCACACATCGAAGGTGAAAGAGATACAGTGGCTCCTTTTTATATTACATTAACCCTATTTGATCACCTTCTCCATAATTGTATGTTGGATTCCGGAGCTTCCCACAATGTTATGCCAAAGGAAATAATGGAAAAAATTGGTCTCGAAATCACAATACCCTATGGAGATTTATATTCTTTCGATTCAAGGAAACTAAAATGCATAGGTATGATTAAATACCTAGTGGTAGGTTTGGCTCAAATACCTGCTAAAAGTATTCTTATGGATGTAGTAGTCGCTGACATTCCCCCAAAGTATGGTATGCTATTATCTAGATCATGGGGTGCCAAGCTTGGAGTATCTCTCCAACTAGATATGACATATGCTACAATCCCAGTTTTCGGATGCCAATTCATTCGTCTTTACAGGGAGACTAGGTTGGCATTTACTATAGGTGACCCGAATAACCCCAAAAATCATCCAGTTTATATTTCCGACCAAGATTTAGGAAATTGTATATTATATTTAGATGAATATTTTGAAGTAGATGTAGATGATAAATGTATAGAAGAAAAAACTGAAAAAAAAGAAATAGAGAAAAATGTATATAGTATTTTTGTATGGAAAATGTATTTTGATGGTGCTTCCTCCTATCTTGGAGTCGGTGGAGGAGCACTACTTATGGCTCTTGATGACCAATTTGTTATTCCTTTTTCATATAGGCTTCAGTGGAATGTAGATTGTATAAACAATGTATGCGAATATGAAGCTTTAGTGCTAGGATTAGAAGCTACTAGAAGGATGAAAATTAAGTAACTCTAAGTCTTTGGTGACATAGAGTTAATTATAAAACAGGTGAATCGGCAGTATCAAGCTGAGCATCCTATATTATGGTATTATAGGAATTGTGTCTGGGATTTAATAGAGAACTTCTTCACAAATGTGACTTTTCATTTCGTCCCTAGATCCGAAAATCAACAGGCTGATTCTTTAGCTAAAGTTGCATCAACCTTTACACCCCTAACTGATTTTAATTTAAAATATCATATACAAATGAGACATCACCCTTGAATACCAAATAATATACAACATTGGCAGGTTTTTGAAGACAATGAGCAACTTCGAAAGTTTCTAGAATCTTTAGATGAATTTGCAAAAACGCATACCGATCAAGAAAATCAAAATGACCCTATTTGGATCATGCAAGAAGGGGAGGATTCTAAGGAATTTCATGATAAAATTGCAAACCAAGGAATTCTTGTTCTCAAGAACAACCAAATCCCCAAGGGTCTAATCCATTTGGAAAGACTTTTTAATAAAGATGATATCCCTTCTAAAACTACTCTACAACCCCAACAATAAAAAACTACATTTACCACTCCTTGGGGCACGTTTATGTATGATAAAATGTCGTTTGGACTAATGAATTCAGGAGCTACTTTTCAACGTGCAATGGATATTGCTTTCGTCGGTGAACGGAACAAGTTTGTATTCATCTATTTGGATGATCTTACTATTTTTTCTAAATCGAATGAAGACCATATGATTCATCTCAAACAAACATTTGAAAAATGCAGTAGGTTTGGTCTATCCTTAAATCCTAAAAAATCTCATTTCGCTATGCAAGAAGGCAAGTTGTTGGGTCATATCGTATCCCGAAATGGAATGAGGATTGATCCTAAAAGAGTAGAGGCTATAGATACAATAGCTATTCCTAGGAATGTGAAAGAAATTCAATCATTTTTAGGAAAAATAAGTTTCTTGAGAAGATTTATTCCTAACTTCGCTGAAATTGTTAAATTGATTACAAATATGCTCAAAAAAAATAGTGAAGTAAAATGGATAGCAGAAGATAAGGCATCCTTTTCCCATATTAAAAAGGTCATAAGTGAGGCACCAGTATTAGCAAGCCCAGATTATCTTAAATATTTTCTTATTTTTTCATTTACCTCTGAACACGCGCTCGCTGCTGTACTCCTTCAGAAGAATGAAGAAGGTTTCGAGCAACCAATAGCCTTCTTTAGAAAAAGTCTCCGAGATGCTGAACTTAAATATAATATAATGGAAAATCAAGCGTATGCTATGGTAAAAGCATTGAAAGATTTCAGAACTTATGTTTTACACTCTAAATTGATTGCATATGTACCCACTAGTGCTGTAAAAAATATCTTGGTTCAAGCAGACAATGATGGTAAAAGGGGGAGATGTCTTGCAAAAATTCAAGAGTTCGACTTGGAGGTTAAACCGACCAAATTGGTAAAGGGACAGGGTTTAGCTAAACTTTTAGCTGAATCTAATTTCGGGGCTCTTGGGATAAACAGTTCTCAGGAGGATGAAGGATGGGTAGACGTGAATGAACTTGAGGATCAATTGGTTGAAAACAGGATCGAAGAGAAATTCACGTCATCGAATTGGTACAAGGACATAGTAACATACTTATTAACTTTGAAATGTCCTGTTGACTTGTCTCCATCCAAAGCTAGAACGCTAAAGATGCATGCAGTTAAATACTGTATTTCTGAAAAACGATTATACTGAATACCCGCTTGGTTTCCTCTTGTTCTTCTTGGTCGAATCAGAAATAGAAGAAGTTATAAGTCAATTTCACGAAGGATTCTGTGGAGGACACCATGCTTGGAGAGCTACAACATATAAAATCCTGAGGGCTGGTTATTACTAGCCTAAGATTTTTTGAGATGTCAATGCTAAGGTACGAGCTTGCAGCCCTTGCCAATTTTTTACAGGAAAACATAAGCTACCAGCGATGCCATTAGTCCTAGTCAAGACAAAAGCTCCTTTTCAGAAATGGGGACTTGACTTCATAGGTGAGATAATTCCTCATTCAAGTGCCCAACATAGATGTATTCTGACCGCTACAGACTATTTCACCAAATGGGTGGAAGCTATCCCAACAAGCAAGGCCACTGATTCAGTAGTTATAGACTTATTAGAAGAGAATATCTTGTCTAGGTTCGGTTGTCCTAGAAAGATAGTCACAGAAAATGCACAAGATTTTAAGTCTATGGAAATGGTTAGCTTTTGCCAGAAATATAATATTGTACTCGGTCATTCTACAACATACTATCCTCAAGGAAATGGTCTGGAAGAATCTTCTAACAAGATCTTAATCAGTATAATCAAGAAAGCCTTAAATGAAAATAAAAAATCTTGGCATTTACATTTAAAATATGCTCTGTGGGAAAATCGGATAGGCACAAAAAAGTCTATCGGTACTTATCCCTTTCAAATGGTTTATGGAACAGATGTAGTGTTGCCCATAAATCTAGCACTTGTTGTGATGAAACTATGGCAAGACGAGAAGGAAGAACCAAATCCTATCACAAGAAGGATAAATCAGCTGATTGAAGTTCAGCAACATAGGGATGTAGTGGATGAAAGCTGCAGAAGTACAAGGATGACATGAAGATATTATTTGATCGTAAATCCAAGGACAAGAATTTTCTCCCCGGAGATCTGGTTTTGAGGTGGGATGCTCGAAAAGAAGATTCATGAAAAAATGGTAAATTTGATCATATTTGGTATGGACCATTTAAGGTAGCATCTTCTGAAGGAAAAAATTCATTTCTTCTTGAAAATTTGGATGGTAAGATCTTGAATGCCCCTGTTAATGGGCATTTTTTAAAGCATTATATGGAATAATTAATTTACAGAAAATTTCATTGTATATACCATCTTGTTTTTTAATTTTTTGAAAATCCATTCTCATTTTGTAAATAAATAAAAATAAAATAAAAATTAATTAAGTTTTTAACAAAAAAAAAAGAAAAAAGTCCTAAAAGTTATTTTTGAAAACATAACCTAGGTTGTCTGGCTTATAGATTGTTGAAAATATCCTTTTATACCCTCAATACTACCTTTCATGTTTTCAGACTTTCTCATCAGAGTAGGAGAGATTATGTAATAACCTTTGAGATCAACAAATGATTAAATTCAATAAGGTCAGTCTTCATAGTTCTTATTCTCTAACTAAAAAGTGGTTATATTTGGGTTGATTTTGACTCTCTTAAGTTTCTTAACAGTTTGTCTGAAGATTTAAGCTTGCTCAAAAGAAACCCCTGAAAATAATCTTTCCCTTTTTTTTCTCTACAGACTGAGGAGTTTTGAAAGTTGAGAAAAATTGGTCTAGAATAATAAAAACAATTGACAAACCTCTATTATAAATTTTTACATAGATAACCACCCCTGATATTTTAAGTATCACTGATTGCCCCCGCTTCGTATGTACAAGCTAACTATAAGACAGATGGTGAAAGGAAATTCATATTTGATTGCCCCCGCTTCGTATGTACAAGCTAACTATAAGACAGATGGTGAAAGGAAATTCATATTTGATTGCCCCCATCTAGTCCCACAGACGATGAAAGGAAATTCATTTAAATTATTTCCCTCATCTAAATATAAAATAAACAGATAACTTCACCAGGGTACTAAACAAGCCTGTTGGCAGTGAAGCAATATTTGAAAATAAAATTAGCACTCGAAGTGGTGAAAGGAAATTTAGTAAAAAGGGACAGATAACTTCACCGAGGTATTGAACAGGCCCATTGGTAGTGAAGCAATATCTGAGGTGTCTGTAAGGTTGTCATACTTATCTATAACTCTATTCTAGTTATCATTTTTTCAAAATTGGATATTTGTCTTAAGTCAAAATAGAGCTCCCCAATTAAATTATAACTTTTATTTTGATTGATGCAAGCTGAAATTTATAATAATCTGTGGAGTTTCCTAAGATTGTTCTAATCATATTAATACTAACTTAAATTTAGAATGGGAAGGAGAATATTATGAATAAGACTACAACTGAGTTTTAAGCAAATAAGAAGTTTTGAAAAGTTTTTCTACGGTTTTATAGAATCTTTTTTTCCTCTCCTTTAAACAGTTTAACAATGATAAACCCTTGACACCATTTACACAATGAAGGCACTGAGTCTACATGTTCTCCTCATCCCACAGGGAGACGAGGTCCCCAGTTGGAGCCTATGTTGAAACATATCTTAAAATCTTTTATCCTTAAGGCCTAGATTTTTTTATTTTTTGTGTTTTTAAGGTTTCGGCTTTCCTAAAAACAAGATTTTCGTCATTTCTGAATTCACGATACCTTTTTTATCAATTTTTTTTTTGGGATAACAAACGGAAAAGGTTTTACAAAAAATATAAACTTTCCAACGCTCTTTGAAAAAATATTTAAAATGGGTTGTAATTTTAAAATTTGCGATTTCTTGATTTAAACATTAAAGAAATCGGGATTTGGGGTTTTCTATCAACAAATGTTTCATGCAAATTGAATCATGAAACCCTGATTCCCGATTTCCCAATGCATTTAATTCTTAATTAAAAACACGAATTAATCTAATCTCTTCTAAGAATGATTAAGGGTTAAATAATTATGTCGTGATTTCGAGATTCGTGATTCGGTAAGAACGCATCTCTTGCCATCATGTTTCCCGAAATATCGATTTCCGAAACCCCGATTCATAAATCACGTTAGATTAAACTAATCATGTTTTGGACCTAATCATGATTAATCAGATAATTAAGATAAGTTAAGTCCTATATTGAAAAAAGAAACAAGCCATCACGATTTTAGGATTCGCGATTTCGTGAGAGCACATATCATGTCATCATGTTTCCCGAAATCCCGATTTCCGAAGTCCCGAAAGGGTCTAATCTCGATTAATTAACATGCTAAAAATGTTTAAATATTAAATAAAACATCGCTATTTCGCAATTTCGACAATCGGGATTTTCCGATGACATACCTTTCGACATCAAGATTGTCGAAACCCCGAAAAGTCATGTTTTCAGATTTAATCCATAATTAACACTAATAAATCCTCTTTCCAAAACAGGTTTAAAGTTAATATTTCTTTGAGTGTTCATTAATGCTTCTTTTTCTGATTTAGTAATTTTCTCGTTTTATTTGAAAAGCTGAGAGCCTCTAAGTACGGACATTAAATACATATCTCCGAAAATATATTTTGCATTAAGAGCTTTGATTTCGTGACAGATGTACAAATTCCATTATTTTTATGATATATTCAAAGTAAATGTTTGAACGTCTGTATTTTCATTTTAAAGATGAGCTTATTCATCCACTTTCTGTGAATGGTTTTCAAGTCAAACACAGAGCTATGGCACCTAAAAAAGCACTGAAGAAAAATGAAGACCCACAGGAAGGTGATATTATCTCTGATACTACTCCACACGCCAAACACTCCATCAAATCATGGACTGGAATTTCAGAATTGCTGGAGGATGAGCTAAAGTATGTTGACCCTGATTCCAAAAATTATGTCTGGGACATTGCTGAGTCTGAGCTTCATAAGGTTGTCGCGCATTCGAGGCTATTGTCATATACTGATATGATCGGCTGGGCTCTGGATAAGGTAGATATCCCATTAAGGAGAATTCAAAATGAGCAAGGAGCTATCGTCGGGTCATTCAGGCCTGAGCACATTCAAGTAATGGTGAATTTGCATCTTTTCAAAGTCATAGGCGAAGTTGTCTTTCTAAGATTTTACAGGGTGAAATTTCGACCTCATTGCCAGAATAGGAAGAATCCCCTCCAGGATTTGAAACTAATACTCAGGGTAAAGTAAATGACAAAGGTATGTTGAAGAATACTGAGATACCTTCTCAATACACAGAGGGTTCTCAAACAAAAGAATCGGTAATAGATAAGGGAAAAGAACCAGAAACAATTCCAGAAATCATGAAGAATGTTCCAGAAAAGATAGGAGGAACAACTTCAAAAGAACTTGGTAGTCCTATCACCTCTTTAACTCCATTACAAACTAATTTAGGAACCCCCCATGAAGGAGTTCTATATGTCAGTGATCTAGAGCCGATTTCAAGAGATGAAATCCCCTCATCGGATTATTTTTTCAGCAAAAAGCGAAGAGCAGTCTTGAAACAGGAAATTCATCCAAGAGGAGAAGGAATGATTAAAAGGCATAGATTTATCATAGATGGAAAGAAACTCAAGGATGGAGAGTTCGCCATAGAATTAGAAGGTACAATGGGTGCTATAGCATCAACTAATATGTATTATGTGGGAAATTTAACAACTCTGCTTGAACATAAGGACCAAACAATAATCTACTTGCAAGACAAAATAAAATAAAATGAAAGAAATATTGGTTGGGGAATACAGAAAGGTATAGAACAATCTAGACTAAAGGATATGCAAGAGATCCAAAAATTGAATAAAGACTTGGATGAAGAAAAATACTTAATACAGGTCACACAGGAACAGGTTCAAAAGCTGGGAGAAGAAAACAAAAATTTGCAGGATAAGATTATTTCTATTGCTAACCAGGTAGTAGAACATGAAAATTTCAAGACACAGGCATTAGAGATATATGTAAGAATAGAGGAGGAACAACAAAAAGTGTTCTTGAATATGGAAGTAATCCAGAACTATTTTCAGGAATCAAATAAGTCATTGGAGAATGTGTTCCAGAAAGAGAGGGAGGAAAAAGTGTTGGACAACTGAGAGGGGGCGGGTGAATCAGTTGTTACTGTGCTTAAACAATTATGGTTTTTTTAAACTCTTTGTAGAGGCTCTGATTGATGATCAAAATAATGCAGGGAAATAAACAATGGCACTTTCAGCATCATTCACATATATGAGAAACAAAGAGACAGATATTTTCTAAGGAAACCCATGCAGGGTAAAATCCTCTTTTCTTTTATATGATAAGTAATGGTTACATTATTTATAGTATCATACATATGAGAACCAACTCATAATGAGGCTACAACCTCAGTTTTGCAAGATGCAACTTACTGAGAGCACCAACTCTCTATTTTCTCTAGCACCTACTAAAAGGAATCACCAACTCCTTGGTTTCTCTAGCACCAACTAGAAGGAAGCTACAACTCCCTGGTTTCTATAGCACCAACTATAAGGAAGCTACAACTCCCTGTGTTCAAGAACCTACTTGAACCTCTGAGGAAAACATTCCTCCCTAGCACCTCCCAACCACCTTGAAATATAAAATTTTTCTACAGAAACTTATTATAGTGATATGATGTTCAACAATGGCTTACTAGACTTATCACTATTCTGCTGCATTTTGTTGCTCTGTCTAACTCATTGCCTTTCTACTCACATCACTTGCGCTATCTGTTCCTCTACTTTTTATGCTCTGTGTGCCATATCCATTCTCTGCACAGTTCCTCTTCTGTTCTATTCAGCTGTTGCACTCTCCTCCTTCTTCACACATGGATTACCTTCACCAACAACATTCACAGCAACCTCTAACCGCAACAACAACCCAATCTCTTCTTTGTACCGTGTATTTATGGATTCTGTGCACCTTGTGCATGCAATGTTCTCCATCCCTCTGCATGCATACTCTCCGTCATTATCCTCCACCTCTAGAGTGCTCTATCTGATCATCATCGTGACTATTCATCTTCTCTGGTGGTTTTCCCCATGTGTCCAGTATCACTGGGTGTTATGCTAAGATTCCTCAGCCTCTCTGGTAGTTGAGACTCTTCATCTTCTCTGTGATAGTCGAGCTCACCTTCTCTGTTTCAGTTATGGCCTCAATCCCATCCAACTGTCAATCACCTCCACGAGTCATCTTCATTCCACTGGCAGATTCCATGTGACTCTTCTGCTCCTCTGGAAATCACACCGAAGTCTCTTCTCATCCTCTGGTAGAAACCATCAATGGTTACTAGCAGTTTCACTATGTCGTGCAACAGTAGCCCTCCGATCTTATTCAAACTCACCTGCATCGTTGGATTAAATCTAAATGGCATTGTCGTTATTTACCTGTTTCTCACTTTCGCTGCGAACTTATGATCTTAATCGACCCTGATCAATGGTTCATGATCTTGATGAATCAATGGTCCTGATCTCATTGTGATCTCACATCTCATTGTTCCTTCAATGGATATTCTCATCACTCCAAGTCGCGATAGGCAAGGCTCCGAGATGGAGCTCATATCAACGATCCACGTTCTTGGTAATCTGACGGTCCTGATCTTTTCGCAATCTCGCATCTCACGATTCCTATGATGGAGGTTCTCGTCACTCCAAGTCGCGATAGGCGAGGCTCCGAGATGGAGCTAAGATCAATGGTCCACATTCTTGGTGATCCGACGGTCCTAATATTTTTGCAATATCACATCTCGCGATTCCTGTGATGGAGGTTCTCGTCACTCCAAGTCACGATAGGCAAGGATCCGAGATGGAGCTCAGATCAATGGTTTACATTCTTGGTGATCCGACGGTCCTGATATTTTTGCAATATCGCATCTCGCGATTCCTGCGATGGAGGTTCTCGTCACTCCAAGTCAGGATAGGCGAGGTTCCGAGATGGAGCTTAGATCAACGGTCCACATTCTTGGTGATCTGATGGTCCTGATCTTTTCGCAATATCGCATCTCACGATTCCTGTGATGGAGGTTCTCGTCACTCCAAGTGGTGATAGGCGAGGCTTTGAGATGGAGCTTAGATAAACGGTCCATGTTCTTGGTGATCCGACGGTCTTGATCTTTTCATAATCTCACATCTCGCGATTCCTGTGATGGAGGTTCTCGTCACTCCAAGTCGCGATAGGCGAGGCTCCAAGATGGAGCTCAAATCAACGATCCATGTTCTTGGTGATCCGACGGTCGTGATCTTTTCACAATCTCGCATCTTGCGATTCCTGTGATGGAGATTCTCATCACTCCAAGTCACGATAGGCGAGGCTCTAAGATGGAGCTCAGATCAACGGTCCACGTTCTTGGTGATCGGACGGTCTTGATCTTTTCACAATCTCGCATCTCGCGATTGCTTTGATGGAGGTTCTCGTCACTCCAAGTCGCGATTCGCGAAACTCTGACACAGACTGGAATCAACGGTCCAGATCAAAGCTTGATCTGATGGCTCAGATTACATCATGATTTCGCATATCGTGACTACGCCTGCTTCTCCTTGTTATTTAAAGGATGTGCAAGTTCTTCTTGATCCAACGATGGTCGGATCCTGCGCTTGGATCTAATGCCTGAGATATGTCCTCCTCTTCAACGATCTCTCCTTGTCTATATTTATATCTGATGACCCTCGTTCTTTCAAGAATTTTGAATGGGATCCAACGATCAACAACACTTCTTTTTATAGGATAATTCCGTAGGTGCGGACACTAACCGACCTCCCTAAATCCACCTGGTATCTAGAACAAAACAGGACAAAATAATACACTTTCCCTAGATCTAGCCTATTGAATGAACTAAGAGATAAGGGCTATGGACATACCTTATGAATGCTTTCCTTATGTCTCTGTTGTTCCAAGCTTTGCTTCAATGCTCTCATCCCGTCCAGATCACAACAAAACAAACCAATCGAAGTAAAGACAAGTTAAGCTATTCAATGACTAGTCTATACATATGATCAAGGAATTATGTAATAAAATGACATCATTTTTATGGGAAAGGGACACATTACTGTATTGCATTAATTGAAAGAGAAACTTACAACTTGAGCCTTGATGTAATAGGTCTCCTTTCGACGGCTTCTAGCTCTGACACACACACTTGCTCATGTATGAAGAAAATTTACCACATGTGATGACCTTGTTGTTGTCTCTTGCTGCTGTAGCATCAGTCCTCCATACAGTCTTGCACTAATTCTCTTAATCAATCTCTTGCTAACTTGTTGATCTTATTAGCTTAACCCTTTCCATAAGAAGTCTCCTCAATATATAGGAAGAGATAGATTAGTTACTTGGATAGGGAATGATCCCAATATATCTGGAATGACAGTACTTGAATAACCACTCGAAAGCCAACTCATCCTTCTAGAAGATTCCCTTCTAGAGGATTTGAGATCTTTATCTTTTTCTCTTTTAAAATCATGTCCGCACCCTAAACATGAGAATAGTGCGAGAATTTTTCACCCTAGCTTAAGGTAGCCTGCGGGAAACAATCATTCCCACAGGTGAATGTATAGGCAACCTGCGAACATGTTTCAAAGTATGGATTCAGGAAGAAGACAACTGTAACTTTTCTCAGGAAAGTATTCTTGGTAAAGAGATTGATTTTCCATCATCACGACATCATCATGACATCATCATAATGACCAAATTTGTGGATAAAAGAATGCGCCCCAAATTCTGAGAGTGGAACCAATGACAGTCGATAGACTTTGTAAGCCGCATGAGTGTGTCAAGAGCCAAAAGCACATCTAATCAGAGACCTGCAAACATTCAAGCATCAACAGAATATCATATGTATCAATTCCGAGGTAGGAATTCCCATACTCAGATCATAGATGGATGACATTATGAACCAAGGTCATGGCCACCAATCATACACTGTGGATCCATGCCATCACTATACATCACAGCCACCTGAATACACTGTGGATCTGTGCGACAAATTTTCAGTCAAGACAACATAGCCACGAATCATACACAGTGGATCTATGTGTCGCAAATCATGTATACTCCATCGCAACCTAGATCACAAAGATAATATCCAGGGTCTTCAATCTCGTCACCCAAAGTACAAATCTAATCATGTGATTACATGAGTTGAAGTCGAACATGGTAGAAACCACTTGATTACCGGTCATTGATGTATACTATTAACAAGTGTGAGGGAAATCACCATTAATGTCAATGACTCCCAAGGTACTATAGTACAATCCGTCGACTGTGAATAAATGAGTTGATGTCGAACACTCGACGGAATCTCTCGATCAGAGGTCAATGATGTAAACCCACTGTCGAAAGCGAGAAACTTTCCATTGAGGCATGCAAGTTCCAAGGTACTGAATAATTTCTAAGTCTTAATTCTGGATAATGTGTTGAAGTCGACAAAACAAGACTCGTCACAGGAGGGCCTTGATGTATCCCACATCAGTGACACGAAATGAGAAACAGGATTTGAAAATGAAACAGAGCATGTGACAATTGGACTTTGGACACAGGGAAGGCCGACACAGAATGAAAATATAACTGTAGATGGCCGACTCAAAAGAGGTTTGGACTGCCCTTGAACATATGGATGACACGACAAATGATTTGGCAGCGTTGACTCAAAGATGACACATGGAAAGACCTTGTTATTGAATCGAGACAAATGGATTTCCCAAACCGGCTTCAAATGATGAACAGAGGGTGTCATGTTCAAGAGCGACACTTACTGCCAATTAACACAAAAATGAAACATATCCCTTTCCCAAATTTTCCACCACCATTTCTGGCAAGTACCTCTTTATTTTTACGCAAGCTTGAAGAGGATCACATATGCTTGTTGATATAAGCTCATCCTTCGGACGAGTCCCTCAGAGTATTTTTAACGAACCCTAAGAGGGAGTGGTTCGGTCCCATCATGGGTCAGTCAATGTTTGTTTAACAAGTCCAGAGATAGAAAAATCGAAGGTTTTTCAAGATTATAGAGTTTGGAAAAACACTCAAAAGAGAACTCTCTCAGTTCCTTTTTCGTACAATAGTCCAATGAGACCAAAAAAGGGTTAAACTATCGCTCGAAGGACGCATAACTTCAAATACTTTAATGAGTGTGAAAAGAGCAATATCACTCGGTAATCTTTTCATATTTAGGGAGTCGTGAAAAGAGCTTAAAGTTAACTCCAGGGGGGTCCCTTTTTCGTGTAACCACATCGATCCCGGAAAAGAGATAAAACAACGCTCAATCACGTTCTAGGTTTTTCGCAAGTGCAAGAATGGATAAAAGGCACTTGAGGTCTTGAAATCAAAACCATAGGAAACAAGAACAAAAACGCATCATATCGCAAAAATTTTTCGTCCATAATTACCTGCATAGGGTACCTGCAAGTCATTTCACTCACTTTCGTATTAGAAATTAGGGTAAAATAGTGAATAAATACAAAAAACCCACTTTTAATATGGTAAAAAGTAAATAAAACAAATTTTACTATTCATTTTTACCACATGTTTTACCCATTTACCATTGTAGTGAAAAAATTCTCATTTTACCTCCGATCTTCACTGTCAATTTATGGGAGCTTCGGGGCATCATTTCACGAACCGTCTGGATCAAATTGGTAAGTCCTCAATTCCCTAGCCTTTCATGGTTTAAATTTATGATTTTAGTGGTTAAAGTTTGAGTTTTAGGTGAGTTTTTGAAACCCTACGCGTGAATGGGGATTCCCGCAGGCTGCCCATACGGGGCCTGCGAGAATCCTTCATTCCCGCAGGTGAGCTTAAGTTACAGTGCGGGAAGTCCGCACTTTGTGTTATAATTCACCTGCGAACAACGCAGTGCCCAAAAATTTGTATAAAATTTAGCCATTTAAACCAAATTTTTCCATGTTTCAAATTATTAATTATCTTCTCATGGTTGCCATGCAGGTTAATAATCACACAATGGTGCTCAAATGGAGAGAAAGGGAACATGAGAATGACAATGCTACCGCTGAGAATCACCCTCCAACCATTGCCTCTTTAAGAGATTGCGGTCTCCTAAAGTATTTCTGCATACCGGGCATGAGAGCCCAGGTTCGATTGTTGGAACATTTAGTTCGGATGTGGGATCCGGATTAGCAGGTATTTATTGTTGGTGCCCACACATTGACAATTGATATTGAAGATATCTACTTCCTGACTGGGTTGTCAATATGAGGTGCTCATGTCAGTTTGACTAGTAGTAGCAGGGGTGGCATGAAAATGAGCGAGTATTGCCAAGAGTATTGCGTACCAGAAGAAAAACGAAAGAAAGGAAAATTGGCCATCTGGGGAGTGACAGATATAACTCTCTAGACCATACTCTTCACTATAGCTCAGATGGTAGGCAGTGCTACCCCGCATATGGCTCTACAGAGCTAATTTCAGTATGCTCTTGAGTGTGTCAAGCCCCGTGTCTTCAACTGGGCTGACGCAGTGTTACGCAACCTCAAGAAACAACTGACAAAAAGCAGGCGTGGAGATTTAAAGCAGTTCGGTTATGGATCACTGCTAGTGTCCTTCTTCTACGAGAGGGTTCCCGTGTATAGGCTTCAGGCAGATTGGCACTTTCCGGGTCCCAGGGATCCTCGGATGTTACGATGGTGCCAAGTCATGGCCAGGCATGTGACAGGACCTATCGTCAGGTATGACGATCGTTTCTTCGACTGGCTCCAAGGCCAGGTCTTGATGATTGAGGATTATGCTTATGCTGGCTTGGACTTTCATGGTGATCCCGAGACTTCCCTTCCTGAAGATGCACAGTGGGGGGATATTGGTAAGAAGTACACCAACTTTTTAACTTTTTAGATGTTTTTTTATTTTCATCATATTAAATGTTTTTGGTTTCTATAAAATCATCCAAAGACTAACACCAAAATTTTCCTGATAACACGGATGTGGGGGCATACAGACCAGCCGGTAGTTCTCCTGTTTAGCGTCGAGGGGAAGTAGCAGTTCTAGTCCCCCAGTATGCTGAGGACTACCTTACAGTGGAGCAAAACCTAGAGGGCTTGATGGATGATGTTCCAGAGATGCCTCTGGAGCAGATCCCACGACACGATCAACATCACACCATGGGAGTCTCTGCCTCTATGGGCCATTTACTCCGCAGAGTAGCCAAGAATTTAGCATTCTATCGTGAACATCATTAGTGATGTCACTTTGTAGAATCCAGGAGCTTCATTTTTTGATATTTTGGTCTTCGGACACATTTTGTAAAAATAAACTTTGACCGTTATATATATATACATGGGTTCTACCAGCTTACTTTACAATTGTGTACATTTTAATGTGTTTGATTTTATAAATGATTTAAATGCCTATCTAATACATAATTAGCTAAAGCATTTGTCAATGTATTAAGACTTCTCGAAATGTGTTTATATTCTATGTAATCAAAATGTCTTTCCAAGAGGTGAATCCGCAAAAATAGCCTTAATAGAGTAGGACTTCGAATAGAATATACATTACTGAGCTGTAGCACTACCAACTGTGAGTCAAGACGAACAACCAAATAACGAATCCCGAGAGATATAGCATCAACCAATAATTCAACCACGGCGCTATACTCTGCAATATTGTTGGTTGCTCGACCAAGACATATAACTCATAGAGATATGAGTTCATTTGTCGGGGCATAGATTGCCCAAGAAGCGGAAGCTAGGTTCCGAGTACTACAACTAGCACCGTCAGCGAAGCCAATATAAGGTAGCGAATACTCTGACATCTGGAAATCAAACACAATGTCATGTAAGGGCAGAAACTAGATAACGTCAAAGGCAAAACTAAAGTAACACACACACTCAGTATGATACATAAAAATACAGTACTCATGAACAAATGACTCATGCGTAGTAATTCTTCAAATACAACCCATTCCTGGGTTCACTCAAAGGCACACCATCATAATCCACTAGCTCATACACTCCTTTTTCCAAAACTTTGCTAACAATATAAGGCCCACACCACATTGGTTCGAATTTCCCAGCTCCTAAGACATCTTTATCTTGTTCATATAGAAGAAAAAGATCACCTTTAGAGAAGACATGAGGTTTGACATGCTTGTCGTAATGTGCCTTAACACGTTTCTTCTGGGCTTCTATTACAAGAGTAGCGTCACGATGAGTCTCATCTAATTGCATCAAATACAACAGACGTTCCTCTTCGGCAGAGGTATTAGGTAAGAGCTCTACAGCTAGCTTCAAAGATGGTATCTCGCATTCTATTGGCAGAATGGCTTCCATGCCATAAACTAATCGAAAAGGCGTGAATCCTGTGGCAGACTTAACATATGTCTGATATGCCCACAATGCCAAAAATAACATTGTGTGCCAGCTGGTTTTATTTATTCCTATCATCCGTCGAATCATAGTTATAAGAACTTTATTGATGGCTTCAACCTGACCATTGGCCTGTGGATAATAGGGCGTTGAGCTATCGTGATGAAGGCCCAACTTCTCTGTAAGTTCAGACATCATGTTATTTCTAAAATGACTACCGTGATCAGTAACGATAGCCTGAGGAACACCAAAACGAGTGATGACATGGTTGAACAAGAATAAGGCTGCAGTCTTCCCAGTATTATCGAATGTCGGCATTGCCTTGGCCCACTTTGTGAAATAATCAACAGCTAAAATAATGTAACCATGCCCCCCGGCCGAGTGAGGGTGACATGTCATGAAGTCAATGCCCCATTTAGCAAAAGGACCTACTGAGACTACAGGATGAAGGGGAGTAGGATGCAATCGAATCTTTTGATTATAAGTCTGGCAGGCATGACACTTCTGAACAACAGTAATGCAGTCAGTGAATAGGGAAGGCCAAAAGTAACCTGCATGTAAGATCTTCTGGGTAGTAGCATACCCAGACATATGACCACCACATGCTCCTGAATGGCAGTCATTCAAATCTTTCTTAGCTTCGTCAAAAGTCAAACAACGCCGAAAGACAGAGTCAATACCTCGACGGTAAAGAGTATCACCGAGGATAATATAATGACGTGCTTGGTAACAGACACGATGTCGTTCATTACTGGACAAAGTAGGCCGGAAAGTTTGAGTTTGGAGATATATAATGATATCTCCGTACCAAATATCATCGGTACTGATAAGGAAAAGTGACTCGTCAGGTAACAAATCAACTGCTACCTTTTCCGTGGCAGTGTGGGGAAAATCACAAATCAACTCAGCGAAAACTAGGGATTTCTTCGACGTGGCATGATCAAATTCCAAATTGAACTCCTGGAGAATAACAATCCACTTGGAGTATTTTCCCCCCAGCAATTGATGTGTCAATATGTGTTGCATGGGGTTACAGTGCGAAATCACTGTAGTCTTCTTGGCAAGAATATAATGACGGAAACGTTGGACTGCTTGGACAGCAGCCAAGGCCAGCTTCTCAACATGTTGGTACTTGATTTTTGTGGATGATAAACTTCTACTCAAGTAATAGATAACATGTTCATCATGGTTATCATCCTCTTGAACGAGGACCATACCGATAGTAAACTCGGACGCAACTAGATAAAGAAAGTAATCTCGACTATAATCCGGAGGAAAAAGAAGAGGAGCTTTGGTAAGGGATAATTTTAAAGCTTCAAAAGCATTGTTAGCAATTTTATCCCAAAAAAACACTGAACCTTTCTTTAGAAGACATGTGAAACCTCGAGTAATCTCGGCATAATTTGGGAAGAAATGACGAAGAAAGTTTGCTTTCCCCTGCAAACTTTGTAACTGACGCAAAGAAGAAGGAGGAGGGAGATTAAGAATCGCCTCGACCTTGATAGGATCTACCCTGATCCCATGGAGTGAAACAATGAAACCGAGGAGACGGCTGGATTCTACACAAAAGACACATTTATGAGGATTCAAGTGAATGCGATAGAATCGAAAATGAACAAAAATTGCTCGGAGATGAGTAGGGTGATCGACTCGACGTAAAGAATGAGCCGGCAAATCGTCCAAATAGGATTGAACAATATGCTTGATATCGTGAAAGGCGTAAGACATAGCGCGTTGAAACGTAGCACCTGCATTCTTCAGATCGAAAGGAAGTTTTCTGTAGGCAAAAGTACCCCAAGGAAAAATAAAATCCATTTTATGTTGGTCCTCAGGAGCGATATTGATTTGATTATAGCTGGAAAATCCATCCATGAGGGAAAAGATTTCACTGCTGGCACAGTCATCGACAATTTGGTCAACGAAAGGGGTTGGAAAATTGTCCTTTGGACAAGCTTTGTTGATATCCCAATAATCAACACAAATGCGTATACTAACACCCTTTTTATCAATTGGTACGGGGTTGGAACCCATTCTGTTAATGCCACGGGGTAAATGAAACCGGCTTTAAGAAGTTTTTCAACTTCGAGTTTAATGGCTGCCGCTTTACGTGGATGGACAGGACGGAGGCGCTGCTGGATTGGTTTAGCTCCAGGGTATGTATTAATCTTGTGAACAATGATAGCAGGGTCAATACCGACATCTCCTCGTAACTCCACGCAAAAATATCACGGAATTCTTTAAACAAGGAAGTATAGGTGACAATTTTGTTGGGAGAACACGAGGCTCCAATATGAACGTTCTCGACGATCCCAGGTTTCATCGAAATATCTATGGGTATCGTGGGTGAAATGTTACTCAGTTTCCCTTCTGCAAACACATCTTGTGTGGGTTGAGAAACCGTAGAGATAACAACAACGGTCGACGGAGTCGAAATCTACTGATAATTCTGAAGAGTCTGTTGTTCCAAAAACAAGATGGAACGATGATGTCCATCATCCCAAGGGGTGTCTTCCATGATGGACATGATCATCTCGTCAGTAGGAAAGATAACATGGAAAGGATCAGGAGACAACTTGTCGAAAGAAGAAGTAATAGGGGTTGTCGATTGAATGGCTTGATAAGCGGACTCAACCGGACTTAACGGCATGACGTTGCCGAAACAAACATGATCTCCAGGATCAGGGACTACCCAAGGGTCAACATACACTGGAAGTTCATGAGGTACATTAGAGATCATATTAATAGACGTAATAAACAGGCATGGAATATCGGGTGGTGGTGGTATGGGAAAATTACCCATAAGTGAAGAGTCTTTTAAAAGACCGACTCCGACATTCTCATAACCCGGTGGGGTTTTAGCGATGAAAGGCACATTGCCAACATGAGTATCAACATTAAAAAAGGAAAGTTGATCGACTGTAACCACTTTTCCTTGGTGAGGAAATCGTACGACACGGAAAAGGGTTGACACGACAGCACGCATGGAATCGACCCAGCTTCGACCAAGTAGAATATTATAATCTAAGGGAGTATCGAGAACTTCCACTTCCACCTGAACAGTATTACCTTCCAAAGTGACAGGAAACGATGGTAGAACACCATAAGGCTTAAAACCTGAGCCATTGAAAGCTCGTAAAGTGTTTTGTGATTCGTTTAATGGTGGAGAGCCAATGGCTTTCCAACAAGAAAAAGACATTACACACGTAGAGGCACCCTCATCAATAACCGTCCGACAAATACTCTTGTCGGAGACCACAACTTGAATTTGAAATGCAAGCTATGGGGGTAGCCTTGGAATGTTATCATCCAAGTTAAAGACTATCAGATTCGTATCTGTTGGATCAATGCCACCTATAGCTTTCAACAGTGCCCTTTGTTGTGCAGGACAAGACTGAAGGACTTCCAGGGCAGACATTGCGGAAGGTGCTTGGGCCAGATCTTCGACGATGCTATAGTTCTGGGCTGCCCGAGCATGAGGATTGAATGCCAACTTCTTAACGACACCTTTTGGAGGTCGTAAGACTGTATCAAGATTCGGTCGTTCGAGATGAAGAGGACCGTTCGCAGGTGGATTGGGTGGAGAAGGTTGTACCAAATCAGGAGGTAAGTCATCAATCTTCTCCTTAGAAGGAGTATAGTCTTTAGCTCTAGTGGTAAGTGCAACATTGTTTTTCAAGGAATCACCAGTGCACATCAAAACATAAGATGATGTAGAAGTAGAGGGTTGGTCGTGAATGACCAATGAAGCCTATTGTTGAGACAGGAAGGGTTGAGACAAAACAACCAGCGTAGAGGGCTTCGGTGCTCCTTGAAGGAACTTGTTAACCTCGGCACGTCTCAGACAATCCTTCGTGTAATGATCTTCACCACAGATAAGGCAAGGGTAGCATGGTTTGTGCTTATCCCGATCATCAACAGGGAGTGATTTGGTTTGCTCATTTGGATTATTGTTTTTACCCTCCTTATTCTTGCCTCTCCCTTTTCTAGACTTGGTCTTACCGACCGGCATAGATTGAACAACATTCACTTCAGAGGTTTTACCGGCGGGAGGAGCAGGAGACGGAGCACTTTGCACATTAGAAGAATTGGATTTTGGGGTTGTAGTTGACACGGAATGTGAGTGGCTATGAGTGGAACCAATCACACCATCAGCTGGATGTGAGGTAGCCGGAGCAGTGGAAGTAGTAGAAGTACCAGGACGAGGTAGATCAGGTAGTAAATCATACAAGGTTCCCGTTTACAAATAAACGAGATCGAGATACTAAGCACGGCTAATAGCCTTCTCTTCGGTGACAACACCGCCCATAGCAATGTCTTTTCCAATTTTGTTTACAAAAGAATTGGTAAACCACTCTTCCAGTAACTAATCAGGAAGCTCAAGTTTAATGAGATGTCTCCTTCGTTGCCACTCATGAATATGATCGGAAATATGAGTGCCCGAGCTTTGTTTGAAGGAGGTCAAAATCTCAGTTCCAGTATCGTAACGAATCAGTAACTGGTAGTGTGTGATAAAATCCATTGCAAGGGTGTTGAAATCGGAAAAGAAACCTCGTGGTAATTCAATGTACCACTTCGCAGCAGCACCCGTAAGAGTTCGTTGAAAAAGACGCAGTCTAATGGAGTCATCCATCAACAAGTTGGACGAACACCACAAGTTGAAAGTCATGACATGATTATTTGGGTCCTCTCCCGCCTTCCCATCGAATTTGGGAATGTCCGATGGAAGCTTTGCAGGAATAGCAGGCCATTGGGGAGAGTGACGAATAGGATCATTGAGAATCCTGAACAAATCTGGCAGATCCAAAGTAGCTAGAAAGGGAAATTGCCGATTCACTTGTGGATACTGGTGACTTTGGGGCAGAAGCCCTGTCGGTAGACCAGTGGGACTGTATGCAGTCTGCCCCCAGAGGGAAGATCCTGGTTGGTTTGATGGTGGTTGAATCAGATAGTAACCCCAAGGATTTTGACCTTGAGTTTGGGGTTGAGTAGTTTGACCAGAACCCAAAATAGGATTAGTCACCCCTGGATATGGTTGGCCTGTAGTAGGGACAGTTTGCTACCCCCCAGCATTTTGAGGAAATTTTTGCATGAGTTGATTCCAATACTGGGCCAATGCAAGAGGTATGTTTTGTCCTAAAGGTGAGGTTGGTCACCCCATCAAAGGGACAGTTCCTCCCGGAATTTGTGTGCCAACAACAGGCTGTGTAGTCACTGTGTTATGTCCAGGAAAAGGAAAAGGAAACGGAACTGCTCCACTTTGTCCACCAACAGGAATTTGTACATTAGGTGCAACGGTCGAGATAGTGCCACTAGGATTAGTATTGCCAGGAGGAAAAAAATTGAGGAGGGAGTGTCGGGATGAAATCAGGAATAGGATGCCCAGGAAACTAAGGACCACTTGGAGAACCAGCTAGAGTTTGGGGGGGCGTTGGATGGGAAACATTCAACGATGGATTCAAATCATGGTAACCAGGAGGTAAATTCAGATTAGCCTCAGGATTTCTCTGGGTATTAATAGGAGGAAGAGTAGTAGCGGTAATTCCGGTTTGAACACTCGTAGTATTAGCGAGGTGGGACATCTCGGGAGGAAGAATAAAATGATAAGTTGTATTCTCTGGTGTAGTCTCTGGTTCAGGAGACACAGGAGGGTTGACGAGTTCGTAGACAGGGGATTCGGTACCAAACAAGACTCGTCAGAAATTACCTGAGCCAAAAGGATCTTGGCCCACTACATCGTGAGAAGGCCCAGCAATTGATTCAGAAGATACAACAAGAGTTTCTCCAGAAAGATGAAAATTTCCTAAAGGTCGTTCACCATGATGAATGCGATAATCCTCTACAGTAATGGTAATACGAAATTCTGCAAGAGGATCAATGGGTTCTACTTGTGGAGGTGGTGTAAAAACTTCAGGGACGTCACCTATGTCCACGTGTGGTAGAGTAACAAGGGAAATTTCACCCGGATGAGGAGAGTCCTTGGGGGTATCCTCAGGTGTTGTTGTGTGCAAAGGTTGTGAAGCTTCCGGATGTTCTGGAGACAAACCTTGCATCCTACGTGAACGTCACGGGGGAGCAATTGTAAACAAATTTCCAACTCCCCAATGAAAATCCTAAGATCAACTTCGAGAAATCAACAACACACCCTAGTAAATAAAATCTAGAAGCACTCACCAAGCAAACAATACCTTCTAATACCGAAGGAACTAGTTGGTGATGAAATCCAATGTCGCAACAACGAGACGAGAAGGGGAGGGGCTAAGGTGGAAAAGTTACGTTGACGACCTGCTTAACAGAATTACGCCCTAGTGCAAGCTCCCACACATAATCGTGGGTATACCCTCCAAGGAGCCTGAGTGAGTTTGATCAACGTCGATTCCAGGTACCACGGAGACTTTCCCCTCCACAGTCACCTTGGGTAAGAACCTAGAAAGATAAGCCACTAAGGTCACCACAAACAAAAGTACTGCCTGGGGAAACAACTATCAGTCTAATCCACACGCAAAGGCAGGGTATCTAGCCCGAAATCAACTCAAAGGCTTCCACTCATAATTGTGGGTATACCTCGGAGTGACCCCCGTAATACGTGCAATCTCTACACTGATGTCAACAAAGCAGTTTAGTATCTCTGCCAACACC
>ML790444.1:728514-743400 GCA_009831015.1 Picea engelmannii | reverse complement strand
AACAAGATTGATCCAGCAGTTCGTTGATTTTTATCGTTAGGTTGCACCTTTGCATTCTGACCAGTGAGCCTAGCCACTTGGTTCTCCAAATTGTGAATTTTGGATTGCAATTTTGGGACGTCCAAATAGTATCTCTCTAACCAGAGTCCACATTGGTCGCAAGGTGAAGCAACCTTTTGAGCAGGAGGGGGGTTTGATGATTCCCCAAGGGTTTCATAAGGTGGCTTAATACCCAGAAAGTCAGGGTTATCCTGCAGACAAGGAGGCAAGTTCTCAACGAAATCGTGAGGCGTTTCGTCACCACAGAAGCCTTCTTCGGCGAGAAAACGCTCAATGCTCGAATCAGAATCCTCACTTAACGTGATAGGCTCTGTTTTGGTAGGAGGCTTAGATTTATTTCTCTCCATGCGAGAGATCATTCTTGTATTTTTCTTGTTTCTAGTAGCAGTCTTCGCCCTAGCCTTTGTGGTTATGGGCTTAGCAACTTTAGTCACAGCCATAGGCGAATTCACAGGTGAGTCGGGTTTAGGTTCGAGTAATAAAACACTGTAGGGTACAGGGGTAGACTTACTCTCGGATACCATAGGTTTATCGACCTGTAGAGGATTTGATTCCTGAAAACCATTACGGTTGAGAAAATTGTGCCAGGAATCTCGTCGTAACCCCAATTCATAACCAACAAGCATTTTAATCAACCCAACATGGAAGAGGCTAGTGTCAGCCTGACTTCGCTTGTACTTCTTAGCCATTTTAAATAAACTTCGGTGCAAATAGTGCGGCATGCTAAGCTCAAAACCCATAAACACCATTAATAAATGTAGATGAAATAGGAAAACAAAACCATACCTGCCTTCACAAGTAACGAATTGTTTGACAATCATCAAGAGATCATACCAGCGGGGTTTCAGCATTTTCATGGGTAAACCTATGTTGCACGAATTCACTGTCTGAGACCGAAATAATAATGTCCATGGGACATCATTTACCTTGTAACTTTTGGACCAGTTTTGTCCCTTAACAGGTAGGCTAGTCGCCAGGCTGAGAGATTGTTCGGTGATTTCAAGCTGGAGATCTCCAACTTTGGCTCGGTAGCCATCAAATGACAGTGAGAATTGCCGAGCAACAGAGATATTAAAACCATCGAACTTCCTTATAAATGGAAGCCACCCAAACTCTTCAAGGTCGCTATATGCACCATCGAATGTTAACAGTGCTTGGCATCCGTTAGGTTCGGCCCTTACAACAAGAGCCATAACCTGTGTACATGGTAGGGCTCACACTGAATGAACAATGCACAGAGTGAAAATGATAGGGTTTCAATAGCTTGAATGCTCGACGAGACTGGAAACAACTCCATGCGTGCGAAGGTGGTGGGATTACCATCTCCACGCATTGCATTAATGACCTGTACAGAGCTGTTAAAACCATAATCATTTAAACAAATGCATCGACCAACAAATGGGTGAATCACCACTTCTACATGCCATTCATCCGAGTCAGGATCAACACCTCATGCGATAATAATGTGCCAAGTGTTAAGTTTAATCAAGCACAGTACCCAGCATTAACTATCGATCCATCGTGCCAATTCCATCATTCAATCAATCACTTAACCAAGAGGTTTACTGCTAACACATAGCTCGGGACTATGGAACATTCAATGTATTATCTGCTTCCCAAACAATATACCAAGGATCGGTTTGTAAAGTCAAATATGATTAACCCATGCGCCTTCAAACCATTGTCATTATACCTTATAACTTGCCAATGTATTCGGTGCATATTGAAATGTTTGCATTCCAATCTTTTGAGAACATTATGATCCAAAGATTTTCATATAATGAATGAGTGAAAGCAATAATAAGGACAAAAGCAATAAGACCAAATCTATTACGATTTTCATAAGATCAGAACAAAACCAATAACTTTTATGCCCAAAGGTTTAGGAATCAAATCATATCTAAATGTGTAAACAAGACATAAGTTCAAGAGAGCCTTTTAGCAGTCATGTAATAAAACAATGGTCAAGTGTCTTTCAGCAAATCAACCAAAAAAAATGACAACAATCTAGGCAACGAAAGAGGTGTTTTCACACTTGCAGTTGTGAAAACTGAATCGAAATCAATGTAATTGTCGCAAAATGAGATGAATGTATAGAAGTACAATGCGACAATGATTTGTCATAATACCACAAGGGGTGTAGGCAGCTTTTGAGAGCAATCAAAAAAATTGGGTTGGATGCCAACATCTTCACAAGAGTAAACTTACAATATGTGGTCGACACTACTCCTCGAACTTGGTCCTAGGCTCCTCTTCACAATGAACCAACTACTCAACCTCACAATACAATTGCAGGAAATTGGGGCAAAGGAGGGATAAATTTGGGCAGAGTTTCTTTGTTCTTCTTCTTCTTCTTTCAAATGGGACCCCTACCCCTTATTTTATAGGTAGTTATCCGGTTGAATGACTGACCATAGGCAGCCAAATGGTTTTATCAATTTCCCAAAACTCCATTTCCCATTTGCAACTTTCCATTTTCCGTGATTTTATCAGTATATGCGGGATGTAGAAGGCTTGTATGCATATTGATATGTGAATACGCGGGCTGTAGAAATCCAGGGCATGTGTGGCTCAAAATAGAGGGCGTTTTAGAATATCTTGGCTCAAGAAATTGGCAAATAGTAGGGCCTGAGGCTAGGTATGCAAGCTGGGTGAAAATTAGGATTACAACACCAAGTTGATGTTGTTGTTCACAATTAACAAATTCACCAAACTATTTTGGATGAGGGAGCCTCTACTTGTGTCATTTCTTTATCCTGCTGGAAATGCTTGAAATCACCTACACTTAACAAATCCCCAACGATGTTGCATGCATTCGATGGGTGAGGTTTTCATCCTCACAGACTATTACAGTACTTATTCATTTAGTTAGGCAGCAAAATAGTTACTGTTGATGTCAAGGTGGTCGATGCTCCACTCGATTACAACCTATTACTTGGAAGAAGTTGGTTTTATTCTATGATTGTTGTTTCTTCGTCGGTATTTCGATGTGTACAATCTCCTCATCAGGGAAAAATTGTCATTGTTGATCAGTTAGATTTATGTACACTCGATGCTCGTGCTCCCACTAACAATACTATTCCATTCTTGGGAGATCACAAGATCAAATATGAAAGATTTGGTGTTGTCTTGTTGAAAGACTCTAGCCTTATGGGTACCTTACCTACACCACTTCCACCCACCACACATCATGTTGCCACAATCAATATGATTTCCACTATGGTTTACCAATATTTGGAATAATCTGACCCTTGGATTGTACCTAGTCCATTGGAATTCGATGCACTAGGTGACACCATGCCACTTAGGCCAGCTGAAACCTCATATGTTGCTATCCAATCTACTTCTCCCTCCTCGGATGACCAACATCTCTTGGAACCCAATAGTTACTCGATGCCATCGTGGTTAAATTACTTGTCGTCTTCGATTGACTACATTTCCCAAATTTTTCCTTCCAATGAATCTATTATGGAAATGTTTAGGATCGATGACATACTTTGGGATGATAGACATCATCAATCCTCTTTTCTTCCACCTCTCGAAGAAATTCAAGAATACATACATTCTCTCTTCCCTCCTGATGTTGTCAATTTTCCACAATCTCCCATCCTCACACAAGATACTCTTTCTGAGGAGAATTTGGGAAACATTTCATCTATGATCATTATCGGCATTTCTTTCAAGGAAGGTGTTGTGGAAAACATTAACCTCAGTGCTAATTGTTCACCTGAGGAAGTGGTCTCTTATACTGCTTTATTTAAATAATTTTGTGATTTCTTCACTTGGAGCTACAAAGATATGCCAGGGATTGATCCATTGATCATTGTGCATGAGATTAAAATCTACCTAGGTGTCAAACCTATTCGACAGAAACTTCACCTGGTCCATCCTAAGAAGACCACGACCATTAAGGCAGAAGTTGAAAATTTATTGAAATCTGGCTTCATTTATCCTGACCCCTTGATGGAATGGGTTTTGAACATTGTTCCAGTGACTAAGAAACATGAGACCATTCACGTCTTAGTTGATTATATGGATCTCAATAAGTCTTATCCAAATGACAACTACCCTATGCCCTTCATCGACTAGATTATCGATAATTGCATTGGTAGCATAATTTTCTCTTTCATGGATAGTTTCTTAGGGTACAACTAGATTGACATGTTACCTGCTAATCAACATAAGACATCCTTCATCTTCCCGTGGGGAAGTT
Organism: Picea engelmannii; assembly: GCA_009831015.1. NCBI lineage: Eukaryota > Viridiplantae > Streptophyta > Pinopsida > Pinales > Pinaceae > Picea > Picea engelmannii. Next base: position 739,127 of record ML790444.1, on the reverse strand, counting down.
TCTCCTATTGGAAACTACAATTTGGCCTTAAAAATGATGGTTCTACATTCTAGTGAGCCATGTCATATGCTTTCCCTGATATCAAACATATTGCAGAACCTTACCTCGACGACTTACCTACCCACTCATCTAGTCGATCAGACCATTTTGGTCATATGTGGGCTATTTTTCTTTGATGTCAGTTCTACTGTATTCGTTTGAACCCACATAAGTGTATTTTTTTTATTTCATCAGGTCAACTCTTCAGTTTTTTTGTCTCCAAGGATGGGATTTGGGTGGATCCCTTAAAAATTAAGGCTACCCTTGCTTTACCTCCACCTAATAATCTGACACAACTCCAAAGTTTGCAGGGGAAAGAAAACTTTCTTCATCGCTTCATTTGTAACTACACTAATATCACTAAAGGATTCATGCAATTGTTGCAGAAAGACACCCCTTTCATCTGGGATGACACTACTCAACGATCTTTTTCTTCTCTTAATCATGCATTGACCAATGCACATATGTTGCATCCTCCGAACTATACATAGGATTATATCATTTACTTAACATCCTCTACTTCCACTATTGCTATGGTGTTAGTTCAAGAGGACCCTATCGGTGAGGAACACGTGATATATTATTTGAGAAAAAGTCTATCTGGTCCCAAGCTCCATTATTCACATGTTGAAAAGTTGGATTTGGCAACCGTCATCACCGTCCATAGATTATGTCATTACATTTTTCTATGCACCACCATAGTTATCGTGGACTCTAACCCCATGTATCACATTCTGACACATCAAGTTCTTGGGGGGAAATATTCTAAATGGATCGTCATCCTTCAAGAGTTTGATCTCGAATTTTTTAAGTCCAAAGCTAAAAAATATTTGGTGTTTTTGGAGCTTATCTACCAATTTCCCCATGTTGATGACGATACTGATCCCAAAGACTCTCTCCCTGATGATACTCTATTTCTCATCATCACGTATGACCCTTGGTATGGATATATCCTTCTTTATCTCCATACCCAACGTTTTCAGCCAGATATCTCTTGTGAAGAGCATCGTTGTATCCACCATCATTCTCGTCTCTACCTTATCATCGGTGACACATTGTATCGCCATGGTATTGTTACTATCCTATGGCAATGTTTGATTCATGAAGAGGCTGAATGCATTCTTAATGAATGTCACCTTGGATCCTGTGGTGTTCATCTTTCTCGAATGGCTATAGCTCAAAAAATCTTACGTGCCGACTAATTTTGGCCCTCTATTTTCAAAGATTGTATTGAGAAAGTCAAAAAATGCCCACTCTACCAAACTTTTCACAAAAAGTCATGCACCCACCCCGCTCCACTGCATCCCATTATTTCCATCGACCCCTTTTCCAAATGGGGAATTAATTTCATGCAGTGTAAGCCTACCTCAACTAGGGGGCACGATTATATAATCATCGCCATCTATTAATTTACAAAATGGGTTGAGGCTATGCCTACCTTTCTAAATGATGGTTGTACTGTAACTCTTTTATTTTTTAACCACATCATCACTCATTTTGGTGTTCCACACACCATTGTCACTAATCAAGGTTCATACTTTAAAAACTAGATGATGAGTGATTTGCATGCCAAGTTGGGTTTTCTCCATGAGAACTCATCCCCATACTATCCTCAAGCAAATGGACAAGTTGAAGATATCAACAAAGTCCTAAGAAATATGATCAAACGGATGGTACAGGAAAACAAGACATCTTGGCATTTACAACTTTTCTCCACTCTTTGGGCTTATCAGACTTCAGTAAAAAATACTACTGGATTCACTCCCTTCCAGCTAGTATATGGCATAGAAGTTGTTTTTCCAATCAGGTGTGAAATTCCCTCGCTAAAACTCAAAGTAGAAATCCTTCCCCACACTTCTTCTAAAGAAAAATGTTTCTTACACTTGACTAGGTTGGATGAAACATGTCGTGATTCTGCTCTCATTAACGAGACGCATCAAAATCAAATCAAGAATCAATACGACAAATCCCTCCACCCTCATACTTTTGAAGAAGGAGATCTAGTCATTGTTTATGACTAGGCTCATGATAAGTTAGGGACATGTAAGTTAGAACCTCTATGACATGGTCCTTACATCGTGAAACATTTTTTACATAGAGGCACCTACGATTTAGTTGACTACGATGGAATCTCCCTGGGTGAGCCCCGAAACAGGATTTACCTTAAGAAGTATTATGCATATAACATCTAGCATGCATTCTTTGTACACTATTGTATTTTAGTTTGGTGTGTCCTTTTATTTTGCGTGCTCGAGTTTTTTCCTTAGCCACTTATACTGTGTCTTGTGTTTTCATGCACAGATGACATCTTCTTTTTCTATCTTTGTCGGGTTTGCAGATGGCACTAGTCGACACACCCAAAACGTTGCTTCTGCAACATGGGTCGTTTACCACTCTGATGAGTTGGTGAGTTTAGGAGGTATTTGCTTAGGATCGACAACTAATAACATGGTAGAATATCATGATGTCATCGGACTTTTAACTAAATCCTCCTCCCTAGGTGTTTCTCGCATGATCATAAACCTAGAATCCCAACTCGTGGTCTATCAACTTAATCGAATATACACTATTCACAATCCTATCCTACTACATCTCCACTTACGAGTTTGTCATATTGAACAAATTTTTGATTTTATCAAATACATACACATACAAAGAGAACTCAATACCATTTTGGATTTGTTAGCTAATTACATCATGGATAGGTATCTCGCACATAGAAAAGTTTTCATAAAGGAAATAAATCACATCACATATCATCATGTAAATTAAAACACATCACATAAAAGACATCATTATTTGCCAATCATTTGGCACTGTAAAAAATCAGAAATGTATATATATACGGCGTGCCTGAAAATGTTTGATTATATCAAAATGGTACATAGATAGGAAAAATGTTGGGTCCTCATGCCCATAACATTGTCATAAAGACTATACAAAAAAAATTAGTGAGGTCCTATTCCTCCTGCATCACATTGTGCTCCAAGTAGCACATCACCGCACGGGCTACTCATCCAGGTAAAGAGTTAATACTCTCAGGAACTTCCACTGTGTGTCTCTACAAGTGCAAGGGCACATTCTCCCTCTCAATAGGAGGGATACCCATCGTAAGACCACGGAGGTTTGTCTCCACCTCTTGGAGACCCCTTGTCACTACTACTACCTGAGAATCCCCGCGGTGCCCCAATGCTGGTATCTCTGTCGAACGTGTTGCTCCCTTGTCTTCATGATGAAATGATACCTCTGTTAGGAACTCTTCTATGTACCCAAAACAAAAAAAAATAAAAAAAAATAATGTAACATTTGAAATAAAAAAAACACTTGACAAGATCATTTTTCTCACCTGACGCATCCCAATCCTTCCCTTCTAGAAGAACCATGTCCATGCTTCCCTAGATATCCACTTCGGTGTATGGAAAGTCTTCTATCATGATCAATTGGCATCTCAACCATACAAAGAAATTACCGGTGAATTTGAACTCTGAATATGAGCCTAGTCTCGAAGACAAGCTAGTCCATCGCTCCATACGCAGTTCTCCCATTGGTCGTACTACTAATTCAATTTGAGGTTGCATCTGAGGAATGAATTCTAAGAAGAATGAAACCAAGAATGAACCATAACTGAACTACTTTTGCTTCCATACTATGCATCTCGTAATCTGCTCCTTCACATTCTGAAGGAACCCTGCACTCCAGTTAAATAGTGTTGGCTCTAGACACTCTAAACCATAGGCCACCTGTGATCTTGAAACTAGGTGTGAGCTGGTACTTCTTGCTATACTCGTAATGGAAAAAAATGGACTGAAGAGGTAGATCCCCGATTTCTTTGATTGCGATTCTACCTCCCACTAGTCTCACTCCTGGGACACAATGGTTTTCCAGGTACTCATCCACAGGCGCAAGAAGTGTCCTTTATCCAGATAAAAATACGGGAGCCCCTCTTTTCGAGAGGTTGTTCAAGAAGTATACATATTCCAACTCAATGGTAAGAATTTACGTTCCAATTTGGAACCATTTTTTCGCGACGTTCCATAGCTCGATCATATGCTCGAGAAGAAGAATCTCTTTCTTCATTTTTTGCATTTTGAAGAACTTGAGGAGACCGCAATTCCTCAATGCGGCCCGTGTTTAGGGAATTTGCAAGGTGGCCACATCATTGAGATCATGCTCTCTTTATTTCCACTCGATCATGATTATTTACGAAGTCACCTGCAATCATCAACTATAACTGTTCATTAATCACATTTTTGGGCAATTTTTGGGCAATTGAAAAACTTAAAACAAAATTGTTTTCTTTGTCTATGAGGCCAATGCCCCCTTTATATGCACATCAGGATGCCAACTCTGCCCCACAATAGCCACCAGGGTGCTTTAAAAATTAGAATGCACACTTTCACGTTTTGAGAGAGCGATGGCGAATTTTAGACATTTTTCTTGAGTTTTTGGGAAGTGCCCTCTCCACCACTACACTAGAGAGTTGGAACACCCTTCATTAGCTTGTAGGTGTATTTTAAAAATCATGCAACACTCCCCCACTAATCCTAGAGGAGTGCAAAACCTTTTTTGGGCGCTTGAGCCAACCTAGGGCATCAATTTTTGCACCTAATTATTGCCTTAAAGCGAATTTTGAACCATACAAATGAAAGAAAGGAAGAAGAGCACCCACCTGGTCCAAACGGCGAGGAAAATAACTAACCTTAGATCCAGCATAGAGCAATGCAATATTCGCCTCCAAAGAACAAATTCTTCACTAGTACAAATCTTTGCAAAAGTGAAATGGTAAATGATATTTTCACCCCATTTTACTATTATAAATTTCATTTTTTCCTAAGATATAGTTATTTTGGGGTTTTGAAAACATTTTGGAGGCCTTATTAATCCCTTGGAATGTAGTTTTGACATTATTGGTAGGTTTTGGAGCAGTTTTATTTGTTTTTTCATCTTGTCACATTCACGAGCACAGTGTTAGTTCGTTCTCAAGATCAAAAATATAATAACGCACCGGGTAAAATTTTATCTCTTTTTCGGACGTGCATGGATACAATAAAAAGGAACCCATTGGAGTCATCTTTAAGCTCTTTTCAGACTCTCTAAACATGAAAATATTTTTGAGTGATCTTGCTTCCTTTCCCACTCGTTAAAAGGTTTGAAAGGGCATCTTTCGAGTGATCATTTATCTCTTTTTTGGCCTCGCGAGACTAACATTACGAAAAAGGACAACATTGGAGTTGTATTTAAGTCATTTTCATACTCTCTGTTAGGGTCCTATAATTATAGGCGAGTCGATTCTTCGACTGTTGATTTGGCATCTCTCTCGGTGACGAAGCATGGCTCAGGTGATTCTGTTTCCCTCCCTCCATTCTTGTCGCTCTTTTCCCCATCACCTTGCTGCATCCTTCATCCCCTGCATCCTCTCCCCTTGTCCTTTGTCAGCCTCCATTATCCCGCCTTCCATCCCTGCATGAACAGACTTAGGATAAAGCAATAAAGTTAGTCTAAGTTAAAATGATTAATAAACCACTCCTTTAATAATTGATTAATTATTTATTATTTATTAATTAATCAATTATTAATTAAGTTGAAGTATCTAGGTTAGTAACTAAGTTAAAAGTTAGGGTTAGTTTTAAATTTAAATAAAACAATTAAATTTAAAAAGAAAATTACAAAAAACTATATAAAAACAAATAAATCAAATTAAAAAACATTAAAAAACAAAGTAATAAAATATATTTAAAATAAACATAATATAACACATTAAATAAAGTAAATAAATTAAATAACATATAAAATTAAAAATTAAAAAATATAATATAAAAACATTTCAAAAACATAAAAAATAAAACATAAAACAAAAAATTAAAATTAAAATTAAAAAAAAAACAAATTATCCTAAGTCTAAACCCCTACATACCCTCTACCCCACCTACTCCACTCACTCCCCATCCCCCACGTACCCCACTCCACTACCCACTCCCTACGTCACCCTCACCTCATTCCCCACTACCCATTTACCTATGTCATATCCAACTAACCCATGCACACTCCCACCTACATTATACTCCCGCCCACTTCCATACTCTTGTGCCCCTTTCCACTTACCATAAAATTAATCCACGCTCCGTATTCAATTTCGGACGCCCCCGTGAGTCCGAAATTTAACAAAGAGGGGGGGGGGGGNAAAACCCAAGAAAATCTACACGGCCCACAATTGCCCAATCAAATCAATGAACCAGATCCAATTCTGGACCCCCCCGAGCGGTCTACGTTTAACGAGGGGGGGGGGGTCCAGAATTCCGTCTCCTGCCAAAAACCTCTTTTGCATGTTTTTACCATCTCTTGCCAGTTTTACCATGCCTTCTTCCAGGGGAGATTCTGAGAAAATGGAGGCGAATTTTAAAAATCCGAGAGAGTTTTTTGGTCAGTACAGGATGAGGAACAAAAACCTCTCTCAGTTTTTCCAACGGAGCCATGAGAAGAGAGAGTCGAAGACATATTCGAGGCCTATTTTTCCATTTTTTCCATATTCCGTTTTAGTCTCGATTTTTCAGGAGCTGCCACGGCCAGCTGGGGATGAATTCGGCAAAACTGAAAGAGGTTTTTGTCCAGAACATGCCCATCTATAATAACCTCTTTCAGTTTTCACCCAGATTTCATATTTGAAGAGAGAATCACGTCTGAACGAACCCCTGTTTCGCAGACAAACGGTCCATTTTTCATGGCAGAAAACTCTGAATCTGATGGGAGTGGTGGCTATTTTGGGCCGAGGCAGTTGAACTGACTCTCGGAAATTGTGGAAGAGACCTATACTATTTATTGAGATGATTTTAATGTAAAAGGGTTGGATCTTCACGCCCTGTGGCTATCAGGCTGTAACTTTTTTTTTATAGATCTGCCATTAATGAAAGAGGCACTTTACAGGATTCCTGCGCAAGTTCTCTGGTGATGTGATTTTCTCAGTTAAATGTTTTCTTTCTCTGTAATCATCTCGTTTTCTGAAACTAATCTTTAAGAGTAGCATATGTCTCAGGATTTATCTCCTATACCCTGTTTCCGATTCTAAAGATTTGAATGTTCATCTTCTAAATATCTTCAATTAAGAGATTCTTAAGTCCCTGTTGGTTGGAGTGATTTCCTTATGTCTTCTTCTGATCATCATTTAAATTATTAAAGATCCAGTGAGTGTGTTATCTCGTCTTGTGAAGGATTTATTCAGTGTTTCTGGTTGTATCTCAGATTTTATTAATTACAGACCCCATAGCCCAATGGAGGAGTAGATTGTCTCAACCATTCAAAAATACTTTGACAGCAAAACCCTTGTCCTTCATAACTAGCCTAACATCTCCTCAAACAAATCTATATTACACATAGAGATCCCTCTCTGAGTCTTGGAGGGCTAGATCCAAGACTCAAAGCGGTTTTGATGTTGCCTCTGTGATTTCCTTTCAGCCTTATGCAAATGACAGAGTGCTAACATAATGGCGACTCCACTGGGGAACTTTTCCCAGTAGTACACTTCAAGCACCAGCTCTGATCACTGATGGTGAATAGTGACCAGACACAAGAAGGCTGAGATCATTCACCTGGCGACTCCAAACAGCTCCAGACAGTGCCAGCTCGAAGACTCTACTGGAGGAAGAACCTGAAGCATGACCAAGCAGCCTAGAAAGACCAAGTATTCAAGCTCAAATTGCATTCAAGACATCTTTGGTTTTATTTTCAATCATGTCTTGTCTTTTTCTAAGCCTGGTCAGAAGTATATTGTTGAAGAGTATTCTGACCATCAGTCAATTGATGAGTCTCAAGAGATCATACCCACAACTGTAGAATATGTACATGCTCATACACCTGTGCACATCCCAGATGCACCTGTAGAAATCCTAGTGAGACATAAGCCTCCTTCTTTGTCTCCTGCTCCTGCTAAACCTATGGATGTTTGTAAGCCCCCTGCTTCATCTCATGTGCTTGAAAAAATCCCAGACCGATACAAGCCTCTGAATTTTCCTCCTATTCTCCATGACCTCCCTGTCAATTACATTAATAATCTACCTAGGTTTGATGGAGAGGATGCCAAGATCACTACTGAAAAACATATGCAAAACCTTGAAGATTTCCTTGACCTTTATGAGGTTGAAGATGATGATGTCTACATTAGAATGTTTGCCCTGTCTCTGGGAGGAAAAGTCAAAGATTGGTTTAAGAACCTTCCTACTGCAAGCATCAAAAAATTTCATCAGTTCATGCAAGTGTTCTTGGATAGGTGGGTAATCAGGGGAAATGTTTTCCTCATCCTAGAAGAGTATGAGCACTTGAAAAGAAATAAAGGGGAGACAGTACATAAGTTTTCATCCAGATTCAATCAGGCATATCATGCAATACCTGTTGATATAAGGCCACCCCTAGGATCAGCTCACTTGCATTACCCAGATGCCTTCGATCCTGAGATGACATTTCAATTAAGAGAAAGGAACACTGCAAGCCTCGAAGAAATGCAGCACATCGCAGTTGATGTGGAGACCAACTTGTTGATCAAGAGGTCACAGTTGAAGGATAAAGAAATGGAGCAGCTGAATTCATCAGAAAATAAACTGGAGATTTTGGCCAGTGCCCTGGAAAAGCTGATGCAGAATATTAACGTACAAGAGGAGCTTGTTGTCCAAAGACATCATGGTCCCTTGATTTCAGAGAAATAAAGTGCCACAGTTCCCAAACATGTTGCTGCACACCCTAGATGCCATGGTTTGAATGATGATTCGTTCATGTATTCAATTCATGGCATAGACGAAGATGAAGATCCATCTCAACTTGTAGAGGAACAACCAGCTGATATGATGTGCATGTTTGATGACATTTCTTACTTGGATTGTCCACCCAAGTGGGATCAGTATGATGATGATCATGAAGCTGAAATAGAGGTTGACTGTTTAGAGGAACCGACAGCATGTCATTGGCAGGAAGAAGATCATTTATAGTTCAGATGTGACAATCAGCCCGTACACAACAGTCATGACAGCAAGGAGGAATGTGCAGAAAATGTCAAAGTAAGTGAAGACACTCTGTCCTTATGTTTCTCATCTTGTCAATTTCTGAAAATAAACTCTAGGTCAGTTGTAAGCAATAGAGACGAAATTTCCTCTGACCAATCAATTGATGATACCCTTAAGGATATGGAGGTTGTTCTAAACCCAATATCGCAGCCCTTGACATACATTGATTTTCAAATTCTTGATGATAACTTAGAGCCTGAGACAAATTTTGAGTTAATCCAAAAGAACTCTATACCATTGTGCTTTAAACCATTTCAAGTTCTGAAGGAGACTCTTGGACAAGTGTTTAAGGATGAAAATAGAAACAAGCAGGAAATTTCATTTGAGTCAATGCAACAGTCTTGTCAATCTTTTCAGTATCCAATGGCTGATCAGTTAGATGGCATGTGTGGCCAAAATCATTCTTCATTTACCAGTCATGAAATAAAGAGCTGTTATGATATTGACATGGTCAGGCAATCGGGTTCTTTGTCTTTTGTAGCAGAGGCATCATTTCAGAAACCAACAGAACACCCACAGTCAGAGGAGGAAGTGTTGAAAGACACAGAATGCATAGGTGAAAAATCGAGTCTTGATGCTGAGTTGTTTGAAGTTGAAAATCAAAAGATGGGCCAAACCTATATTGATCCTGTAGCTGCCTATATGGAGAAACTTTTTAATACAAGATATTTTTCTGTTGTTGATGTTTTTCCTATTGTTTGGGTTGATCAAATCTTATGCAAGGGAAAGCACGGTGGAAGTTACTCTCAAGCACGAGTAACAGACTTGTTTCTGAGTTCCATCATAGACAGTGAAAGAACAGAGCCACTAAATCAACTGTTGGATTGGCTCCATTGGCATTTTTCCATTACCTAGTTGAGAAATGATTGCAGTAGGGTAGGTAGGAAAATGAATAAGCTCAGCACTCTGAGCATCTCTTTTTCAGCAGCGTTCATTTGATTTCATTTCAGTTGCAAAGATCAAAACAGGTACAGGTTGCAGAATAAGTTTTGGGATCAGCCCAATGGATAAAGCTCTGGTCTGCATGTTCAGAAGTCTGTGGTTCTTGACACCTCCTCAATGAAGCTTCCCTCCCCAGGTGGAGCCTCCTGTTAGGGTCCTATAATTATAGGCGAGTCGATTCTTCGACTGTTGATTTGGCATCTCTCCCGGTGACGAAGCATGGCTCAGGTGATTCCATTTCCCTCCCTCCATTCTTGTCGCTCTTTTCCCCATCACCTTGATGCATCCTTCATCCCCTGCATCCTCTCCCCTTGTCCTTTGTCAGCCTCCATTATCCCACCTTCCATCCCTGCATGAACAGACTTAGGATAAATCAATAAAGTTAGTCTAAGTTAAAATGATTAATAAACCACTCCTTTAATAATTGATTAATTATTTATTGTTTATTAATTAATCAATTATTAATTAAGTTGAAGTATCTAGGTTAGTAACTAAGTTAAAAGTTAGGGTTAGTTTTAAATTTAAATAAAACAATTAAATTTAAAAAGAAAATTACAAAAAACTATATAAAAACAAATAAATCAA
>ML790444.1:700471-728464 GCA_009831015.1 Picea engelmannii | reverse complement strand
TACGTACCCTCTACCCCACCTACTCCACTCACTCCCCATCCCCCACGTACCCCACTCCACTACCCACTCCCTACGTCACCCTCACCTCATTCCCCACTACCCATTTACCTACGTCATATCCCACTAACCCATGCACACTCCCGCCTACATTATACTCCCGCCCACTTCCATACTCTCGCGCCCCTTTCCACTTACCATAAAATTAATCCACGCTCTGTATTCAATTCCGGACCCCCCCGTGAGTCCGAAATTTAACGAAGAGGGGGGGGTTCGGAATTAAATTAAAACCCAAGAAAATCTACACGGCACACAATTGCCCAATCAAATCAACGAACCAGATCCAATTCCGGACCCCCCCGGGCAGTCTACGTTTAACGAGGGGGGGGGTCCGGAATTTCGTCTCCCGCCAAAAACCTCTTTTGCATGTTTTTACCATCTCTTGCCAGTTTTACCATGCCTTCTTCCGGGGGAGATTTTGAGCAAACGGAGGAGAATTTTAAAAATATGAGAGAGGTTTTTGGTTAGCACAGGATGAGGAACAAAAATATCTCCCAGTTTTTCCAACGGAGCCACGAGAAGAGAGAGTCGAAGACATATTCGAGGCCTATTTTTCCATTTTTTCCATATTCCGTTTCAGTCTCGATTTTTCAGGAGCTGCCACGGCCAGCTGGGGATGAATTCGGTGAAAACGAAAGAGGTTTTTGTCCAGAACATGCCCATCTACAATAGCCTCTTTCAGTTTTCACCCAGGTGTCATATTTTAAGAGAGAATCACGTTTGAATGGACCCCTGTTTCGCAGACAAACGGTCCATTTTTCATGGCAGAAAACTCCAAATCTGATGGGAGTGGTGGTTATTTTGGGCCGAGGCAGTTGAATCGAATCTCAGAAATTGTGGAAGAGACCTATACTATTTATTGAGATGATTTTAATGTAAAAGGGTTGGATCTTCACCCCTGTGGCTATCAGGCTGTAACTTTTTTTTTATAGATCTGCCATTAATGAAAGAGGCACTTTACAGGATTCCTACGCATGTTCTCTGGTGATGTGATTTTCTCAGTTAAATGTTTTCTTGCTCTGTAATCATCTCATTTTCTGAAACTAATATTTAAGAGTAGCGTATGTCTCAGGATTTATCTCTGATACCCTATTTCCGATTCTAAAGATTTGAATGTTCATCTTCTAAATATCTTCAATTAAGAGATTCTTAAGTGCCTGTTGGTTGGAGTTATTTCCTTATCTCTTCTTCTGATCATCATTTAAATTATTAAAGATCCAGTGAGTGTGTTATCTCGTCTTGTGAAGGATTTCTTCAGCGTTTCTGGTTGTATCTCAGATTTTATTAATTACAGACCCCATAGCCCAATGGAGGAGTAGATTGTCTCAACCATTCAAAAATACTTTGACAGCAAAACCCTTGTCCTTCATAACTAGCCTAACATCTCCTCAAACAAAACTATATTACACAGAGAGATCCCTCTCTGAGTCTTGGAGGGCTAGATCCAAGACTCGAAGTGGTTCTGATGTTGCCTCTGTGATTTCCTTTCAACCTTGGGAAAATTACAGAGTGCTAACACTCTCTAAATATGAAAAACCACCGATTTTACCTTTTCTAGATTCGTTAAACAATCATACATTGAAGGTCCCATATGGGACTGAACCCTTACTTCTTCCAGTTCGTTAAACAAAGGAAGAGGGACTTACCGAAGGTGAGTTATATAGATCATGTGTTACCCTCCTCAAGATCGTTAAATTAAAAAGGGGTACTCGTCTATCTGGATGGGGGGAAAATTGAAGGAAGCAAGCCAAACAGTTTTTGAGAACATTACCAATAACTCTTATAGTCTCCCTTAAACATGACATTTTATCTTTGCATGCATTTTTCCGCTGAACCTCTGCATTAAACCAATCCTTTGAGTTTCCTTACTCCTTTGGGTCACCTGACGAAAGTCACAGTATCCACTGCATTATCAAGTTTTGTTCCATGTCAAGTTTTCTACTATCATGCCTCTGTGTTCAAGGGAAGTATCTTCCTCAAGTGTCATCCATCACAAACTTCTATTTAAATACCCATGTCATTCCATGTTCATTTGATCCACCAATTACATATCTATGTCAGTTTTGTGTCTTTGATGGGGGATAAACCAAGTCTCTCCTTCGACGAGTCTATTCCTGTCGACTTTAGCACATTATCCGAGAACTAGACTTAGAAACTAGTTAGTACCTTGGGACTTGTATGCCTCAATGGTAGTCCTCCTCACATCAGACAGTGGTTTTACATCATTGACCTATGATTGGATGATTCCATGGATGTTAAAATTCAACTCATCCATTTACATTCATTGGAATGTACTAGAGTACCTTGGTAATCATTGACATCAATGGTGATTTCCCTCATGCTTGTAGCGGTTTACCTCATTGATTGGTAATCAAGTGGTTTATGCCATGTTAGACATCAGGAAATCTATTCACATGGTTATATTCATACTACATCGGGATCGGTAAGAATACCCTGGGTTGAGTCATCACTCTTATATGTACTTTTCCCAAGTTGTGATGGAGTTTCTTTTGAACTTTGACACATATATTGTTACATAGATCCACTTTGTATTGATCGTGTCTATGTCTTGTCATTTTGTAGATCCACTGTGTATTATTTGTGGCTATGATCAGTTCAGGTCATAGCTATATAGATCCACACTGTATATTTGGTGGCTACACTTTTTTGTCAATATAATTATGGATCCACAATGTATTTTATGGTAGCCATACCTTGAAAGTATTTATCACTCAAGAATAGGTATACCTGCCTTGGGTTTGAAACATGTCATAATATTTGTTTGATGGTTGTGTTCAGCTTGTATCAAGTTATCTGAGTCCGTACCTATTGGCCCTTGACCAATTTTTGAGGAATAATTGGTCATATTTGACCATTTTTGGTACTCTGACATCCATTCAAAGAAGGAGCGCATGGCGAAGAGGAGATCATGGGATCCCTGGACCTTTTTAGGGATTTTTGGGAATATTATAATGGGAAAGGGATATCGGCCCTTATTTATCCCTTTTTGTATGTATAAATAGAAGGGTAGGAGATACATATACAGAGTGTGTGTGATGTAAAGTGAAGGGCTTAGTGCATAAAGTGGATCTATGTGATCAGACGTCTGTGTGACTATAATAGATTTGTGCCTACTGTAGGTATTGTAAGTGTTGAGTGCATGGGTCAGGGGAGGACTTAGTTCTTGGATCTACCTGTGGAAAGAGGAGATAGCGAGCTAAGCAGATCTCTTGTCCTAGGCGGGGTGGGATCTTGAAGGATTTGTGTTGTAACTTGGTTTACAAAAGATAAAAACAGAAGAAGACCTTGTGGAAGTATCCCCAAGGTGGGGGTGAACCATGGTAACTCTGTATATTTTTCTGATGTGTTTGTCTCTCTCTTTCTAAGTGATCTGATATGTTTAGATAGATCTATTGATGCTTTGTTCTTATGAGTTATGAATGAATGCTAGATATGATACATAAGATGCTAAGTGCTTAATCTATTAAGTATAACCTGTTTATCATTGCTAAGTGCTAGATCTGAGTAATTACTGCAGTTCTCTGTTCTTTCTACGAAGTGTATTGATGAATGTATGTTAAGGAATAACTGATGCTAAGTTCTCTGTAAGGAATATAATCACATATCAAGTGTCCCAGCTAAGGTTCCAGACATCTGAGTCCTGCAACCACCCCTACCTCTACCTCGAGTGAGACTTCATCGACTTCGTAGGTGATGCAGAAAGGGCTGGTAGTTTGGGCCTCGTTGGTGCACTCTTGAGTGTTGAACCCTGGGTATAGCCCTGTGCCAACAAATGGTTCCATTGTTGGGACCTGGAACTGTGATTTCTAGGAAGTGAAGAAGTAGAAGCTTTGTGTGAAATAATATCTGTGCGTAGATCTATTGCTCTAATGTGCAGTGTTCTGTTTGACCTGTGAAGCTTTGTGCCAAGAAAAGAGGTCAAATATGAAGAAAGAGAGGTCAAATCTTAAGAAAAGAAGTTAGATCTGTGAAGAAAAGGTAAGATCTATAAGCTCTAGTCCTTGATAAAGGTAAGAATAGTTAAAAGTCTTAGATCTGGAAGCTTTTTGCTCTACAGAAGTAAGATAAGTGATTTGTTTTTTTGTTTCTAAAGCATGGATCTAGGTATGTTTGATAGATTCTATCCTAGCTTCAAAACTAGGTCATTAATAGATGAAAGAAAGTTTGATATGAATAGATCTGATAAGTATAGTGATAGATATGTTATGCCTATGCATCAAAAGAATGTCTGGACTAACAAGTGGATGTAGGATCCTACAAAAAAAAATTTGCAGGCTAGCCACCATGATCCTGGTGCGTAGTACAGTAGGAGTTGGGGAACATCTAAATGAACGAGAGGATTAACACTCTGTTATAGTTGCAGATGATCGGGACATATTGCTAAAGAATGCCCTGGGAGAAGACCTAGTTTCCTTTGTTGTAAGGCTAGGGACCATGAAGTATTTTATTTCCCTAGAATGATTGATAATTTGAGAAGATGAATATGGAACAAGAAAACCCTAAGGGAGATCAAGAGACCAATATTATAGTAGAAACCCAGAAAGAATCAGAAACAATATTGCTACAGATGAAAGATATCTTGAATGATCACCGACATGTTAGGATATCAAAGATCTTCAAAGAAAAGGAGAAAATCGAAGAAATAATAGGGAACTTTGAAATTGACTATACTCTTGATGAAGAAGCACAAGTGAACATTATGCCAGAAAGAACTTGGGAAGCTATAGGAAATCCTACCATGATCTCTTCCCTAGGAGGAACAAGTTTCTTTAGAGGAAAGATAGTAAACCTATGTGGAAGGCTCTCTCAGATATCTATGATTGTCAATGGAACTTCGATAGAGGAAGACTTTGAGATCATTAAATTTTTTGAAGACAACGCCCTATTTACCATGCTCATAGGAAAGCCTTGGATTGATAGAGAACAGGCCATATGAAGAGAAGAAGAAAATATTTTGGAACAGAAGAAGCAAGAGTTAAAATAATTTATGACCAGAAGGATCATGCACTTGATTAAAGAACAGAAGAGAAGATCGCAGATATTTAATATTAGTACCTCCGATGTCGAATCTAAGAGAACACTTGAGGATCTGTAGAAGATCAAGTTACATATTTTTGATATAGAAGAAGTATTACCAAGGAACCCTAAGAAAGATTTTCCACAGCACAAAGTAACTAAGACCATGAAAGATAAACATCAGAATGGTAAAAGCATTACTGAGACAAAACTCACTGGGAAGAAGGCTAGGAAGTTAAGAAAGAAAAGGGCTAATACTGTAAGGTTACAAGAGGTTCTAGAGGACACTTCACAGCAAGAAGAATTGCAAAATTGGAGCTTCGTCGAGATATTAGAACAACGACATAAATTACTTCACCATGATGAAGAAATATAGTCATTGGAACTGATATACCCGTTCGACCATCGCTCTGAATAGATTGAAAACTAGTTATGGGTTACCATTAGACTATTGAATAGAACTAGAATGGATAGAATAGAGTTAATGAAAACTTCATATCCATTTCAAGTAGTCTGTTGCAAAGCTACTTACTTATTCCATCGCGCCATGCCCAGAAGACACTTTTTCCATTTGAAAACTTGAGCTTACAGGATACCCGTGTTATGAAACAATGATTAATCCATTTTTATTCTCTATCTGATTATGGTACCGATAGTCCATTGACAACCCAAGATAGTGATCCTGAGCTTACATGTCCGATGAGCTTAGTGCATCTGAAGAATCGATGAGAGAAGTACTTGCTATAATAAGGACAGAAAGAGTCATGTTAGAAAGAGGGATGTCCACTGGAGTCCAAGCCTCATCGTCGAGAGGTGTGGCAACCTCCCCATCGATTGCTCGAGCTAGAACATCTCGAGCTGGCATAGAGTTGAGAACTAAGCATAGGGACGACGCTGCCAACGCGAAGTTAGTGCCAACCATCCTACCAGCTTACATTCCCCCTCTAAGTGGTGATATTAACATGGACAGTGTCCCTAGAGACTTTGAATACACCCTAGTCCTTGCATATCTACCGAAAGGAGTTTTCACCTATCACGCAGATGAAGACAAGGTTACAGGGTTGAAGTTTTGCAACTTCAACCTGGGTGACCGTAAATCCTACATCATGCTCGCACCATCTAAATACTTAATGAGGACTAAGGTCTAGAAATATAAGATCGTCCGTCAACAATGGATGATGAATCTCACGTATTCTACTTTGCTCAATATTATGAAGATAACGCACTTCGGCCGACATCAGGAGGTGACTTCTTGTGTGAAATTGCTTCTAGCAAGTTACCATGGAGGATACCTATGGTTAAACCATTGCATAAATGTTGATCCAATGTTGATCAATAGGATTAACGAGCTTATCATGTAGGGCCCTAATCCCCATGAGTACTACCCTGGAAAGACCACGAACCGTGCTCTTTCAAAAAATATTAAAGAGGCTTATGGAAATGTTGAAAAATGCGCACAAGGTTACAAGGTAGCCTCTATTGAGAGTGGCGTAGTACACCTCGCATGTCAGCTGATAGCAGAGAATATGGTACATAAGAATATGCCTACATAAGTATTCGAAATTGTAGTTGACCTCGCATGGAAGTGCACGGAGGGACTACAAATGAATTGGGAAAAATATTTGGTCAATCAACTAGAAATTGACTGTAGAGAAGCCCAGGACCAGGGTGTTATAACCCTAAATTACAATATCCATGCTTACCTGGCATCAGGCCTACTCATTGCCTTTCCTTGCCAAAGCCATGTTGAACAGACTCTTCAAAAACCTCCTAAATCAAGTAACCCACACCCTAACCTAGCACTGGGCATGTTGGGACGTTGGCAGGCTTCCTGCAGCATGCGGGTGAACGTTGGCTGGCCCACTACAACCCGTGTTTACCTAACAAAGCAAAAAATCAGGAAAGTTTCGATCGGGACGAAGAGCTTTTTGTCAGTTAACTGGAACTCCCAGCCATGCATGGCCGAGAGTTCACCAAAACCCTAGCTCCTTCTAGCCTATAAAAGGAGGGGTAGGGGTACTATTCAAAGGGGGAAAAATCATAGCAAAGAAACTCTACCAAATTTCCAAGTCCATTATTGTCCCAACCCTTTAGCTTTTCCTCAAGATTTAGGAGAAATTCATGCAACAACAGTTGGAGGACAAAAGAAGAGGAGGATCCCAGGATCAGGATCGAGGAACGGTGGCCGATATCTAAAATCATTGTAAGTTGATTCATATTGAGATTAATGAAAAAGATGCTTTTCCCGTCCCAAATACATGAGTCTCATCTATGTTATTTGATTTATGTTTTATCTCTAACCCTCTAGTAGATCAATAGCATGCATGCGTAGTTTTGTCTTGATTGCAGGAAGCTTTGTGGAAGGAGCAGCAACAGCAAGGAGATAAAAGCTCAACAGAGGATCTACTTCAACCGTCGATAAAAAAGGTTAGTTGATTCTTCCCATGTTTTCCTGAGAAAAGGGGTTATAGGTTTGGGTAGGAGGTTAAAAGTTATTCTTGAAGGGTCATGATCTGCGTACAAGTTTAAATCCCTAGCTTGTTAGTCCGTAGGGTAGAATACCCCACAACACAGGGGCATGAATTCCACTTTATCTGGCTGCTAATATTGATTTCCTTTGTTGCATGGGAGCGATCGAAAGGCGCAAATTTCCATGACCTCGACCCATTCAAACCATTAGCTGCAAAGTTCAATACCTTATGGTACTCGACGAACATGAGAAATAAGTGGAAATCTAATGCCATTTTTCACATATACTATAACCAAATGAAAGCAGACATAGGGGGTGAACCTCGCATAACCCCAAACACTTTACAAAGTTTCCAGCCTTTGATAAAGTTCAGCATAGACTGCCACTTTATATATGTAACTCCACGCACTGATGAACACCAAGAATAGCTTCAGTCCTATTATAAGTTTATCGAAGAAGACCTAGACGAAATCACCAAGGAATGGTCGGCGGACCTCCTTGTTCCAGTAGATCCAGTGGAAATTTCAGATATTGATAGCCCAGAAGTTACGTAGGATACATCTGGGCCCAATAAGATGAAAAAGACAAAGAAGACAAAGGAAACAAAGAAGCGTGAAGAGGTTTAGGATGTAGATAGCTACTCTGTAAAGATGGCTTCCATCACACCCGATCAAGAAGGTAACAATGATAACCTAGAGGAAGTTGAACAACAACCAGAAGAAGAAGTCGAAGTTCCAAAGAAGAGAAAAGGGTCACCTTAGAAGTATTCATATAAGAAGAAAGAAAAAGTGACCGTGACCAAGATGAAGAACACGCTCAACCCTGATGACTTCATCTTTCTCCTCGCAACCTTGAATGAAGCCATAGAAGAAATTACAGAGAAACAGGAGGCCAAGAAACAGACAATGTATGAGAGAATTGAAGCCAAGCTCCAAGGAGTTCAGTGAGCACTTTAGTGTAATTGCGCAGTCTCCACTGCGCCCATACCATAAGGAACAACAGAAGCAAGAGATGAATCAGTTGAACTCCGCATGATTGCCGACATAGTCAAGGTATGCCTTCGAAAAGTGAAAGAAGTAACATAGCAGGCCACCTAGGCCCTAAATCAATCACAGGAGAAAATCATAGAGCAGTGTCAAGATGCATGGTAAGAGAAGGAGGCCATCTAAGAGAAATTTGATAGAGACATAGAAAAAATACAAAAGGAGAAGGAGCAGCTTCTCATAAAGTAGATCGCAATCGAAGAAGCTATCAACAAATAATTTCTCTCGATGACCATCTTTGAACAAAATGCCAAAGAACCCTTAGACCATCAAGTGATGAAGCTTGTTGAAATTATTCAGTAACTACAACAAAGAGTTGTGCACTTAGAGCTTTAGATCATCCCAAGTGCCCCACAAGAAGAGTGCGACCAGCGAGAAATAATTGCCCAGGGTATAGTGGAAAGGATTAAAGAACTCATTGGAGAATGGAAAAAACTAAGTACCAGAAGTGTGTAGATACATGAGAACCTGAGCGAGTACCTGAAATTACATAAACTGGAGTCTCAACTTAAGGAGGTGAAGCAGCATGCAGATAGAATTCAGATGCAGTTGAAGGCCCTATCAACTATAGAGAAAATGAAGCGATCCCAAGAGCAACGTGTCTGACAACATCATATCCACATGATCCAGAGCAAGGTCATGGAAGTGACGTAGCAACTTCAACCTTTGCAGGATAAGGCATGTCAACTATTTTTAGATATTTAGAACCAAGGGACAGAGCTACAATAGGTCATGATTACAACAGAGCAGTGCCTAGAAGGACTAGTCAATAATGCACTCATACAGGATTTCACCGAGTAGGAGGAAGTCACAAAGAAGTAGGTTGAAGAAGCTCAAGCCAAGATCAAGGCGTTTGAAGCGGAATTGGTTAGACCTGAGTGACTCGGGACGCGTCACAGGTGAGTGTTGGGGGTCTGTTGGCCCTTGACCAATTTTTGAGGAATACTTGGTCATATTTGACTGTTTTCGGTACTCCAACATCTAGTCGGAGAAGGATCACAAGGAGAAGAGGAGATCACATGATCCTCACCCCTTTTTAGGTATTTTTGGGCTTTCTGGGATTTTTGGGAATATTGTAATGGGAAAGGGATATCTGCCCTTATTTAGGATTTTTTCTATGTATAAATAGAATGGTAGGAGATGCGTATAAGGAGTTTGTGTGATGTAAAGTGAAGGGATTAGTGCATAAAGTGGATCTATGTGATCATATGTCTGTGTGACTATAAGAGCTTTGTACCTACTGAAGGTATTGTAAGTGTTGAGTGCACGGGTCAGGGGAGGACTTAGTACTTGGATCTACCCAGGGAAAGAGGATCTAGCAAGTTGCACAGATCTCTTGTCCTAGTTGGGGTAGGATCTTGAAGGCTTTGTGTTGTAACTTGGTTTATAGAAGATAGTAACAGAAGAAGACTTTGTGGATGTAGCCCCAGGGTGGGGGTGAACCACGATAACTCTGTGTATTGTGTTGATGTGTTTTTCTCTCTCTTTCTAAGTGCTGTGATATGTTTAGATAGATCTATTGATTCTTTGTTCTTATGAGATATAAATGCATGCTAGATATGATACATAAGATGCTAAGTGCTTAATCTATTAAGTATAACCTGTTTATCATTGCTAAGTGCTAGATATGAGTAATTATTGCAGTGCTCTATGCTTTCTGCGAAGTGTATTAATGAATGTATGTTAAGGAATAACTGATGCTAAGTTCTCTGTAAGGAAGATAATCACAGATCAAGTGTCCTAGCTAAGGTTGCAGACATCTGAGTCCTACAACCACCCCTGCCTCTACCTCAGGTGAGACTTCATCTACTTTGCAGGTGTTTCCGAAAGGGCTGATAGTTAGGGCTTTGTTCGTGTGATCTTGAGCATTGAACCCTGGGTCTTCCCCTGTGCCAACAATACCCTTTCTTAAAAATGTCTACAAAGTACTTCAGTCATCAGTTCTCATCTTCTAACTTCTCACTTTGGGGGGAAATATGTTACACATCAAAATTACTCATTGCGATGATGGCCTAGTGTCGTCATTACTGAATGTCGCAAGTGTCGCATTTTTCCCATAAGTGTCACAAATATAATACTATCATCTTGATGATGTTGTGTCTTGGACAAATTTATCAAGAACACTTACAAGACACCTTGTCAGACTGGTTTTGAAGAGGAGAAGTAATTTGACAAAGAGTGCAAGTCTTTTGCCATGGAAAAAGCCACTCAAAAATCAATTTTGGAAGGTAGCGCTCCCCTATACACTGTCAGGGAGTGCCAATGCTCTGTGACCACTTTTGGGGGAGCGTTCCAACGCTCTATGCCTGATTCTTAGGGATGGCTGGCCTTTTTTGAGCAAATTTCTAGATTGTTGAGAGAAATCATGGAAGAATCCCTTCATATCTGGAATTGGTTGGATTCAGATCTAAGGTCAAGGCTCAATCTTGGGGAAGATCCACAACTAAAGGAGAAGAATCCTCAACTTATCCCAAAAATATCTTAAGTGGTTAGGCCTCTCCAAGCCTATATAAGGAGGCCTCCTCATGGTGAAAAGAGAGACATTGTGAATTATCAAACTTATGATCTCATAAGGGAGATATCATTGAAGCATCAAAATTTTGTGTGTGGATTATTTGAGCAAGGGTCTGGACAAAGAGAGCTTGGTGAAGTTCTTGCACCTACATCCATGGTTGTAATCTTCTCACTTTTTTTTCATTAATATAAATCTATGCTTGGCCTATTTCCTTTAAAGTTTATGTATGTTTCATGAACTTGTTTCTTTCATAGATCCATTATGAATATAATCATGGTAGAGTAGGAAGTATCATTGTTGTTTCTCATTGTATTTTAGGATCTTCTGAAGAACTTGGAGATCGAGATCATCCTGGATCAAGAAAGGAAAAACGTCGGTAAAAGGTATTTACCCTTCTTCCCTCTTCTTCTTTGAATAGTTTAGTTTCATGAAAAGGAAAGTCAGTGTCCACAATAGCACTTTTTTGTCTTAGTCTTAGGAGTCTAGATATCAAGAGAGAATCCACTTGTCCACTGGGGGATTTCTCTCTAACATCCACTTGCTTCTACTGTGTGGATAGGTTGACCACGGAGGCCCTCGATATGGCTACGATATTTATCTCACTCTGAGAGAAAATCACGAAGAAGACAAACTTCCCGATCTGAGAGATGTCCTTCTTGCATTGCTTGGAAAAGATCAAGGAAATAACACTAGGTGAGACTACATTGGGTATCCTGTACAATTTCCTGTCCAAAGTAATAATAACATTGTGAGGCCTAGACTCATATATAGAAATAAGTTTCGATAAATAAGGTTGGCCCAAAAGAACATTACAAAATTTGAGAGCAGAAACATCACACAATACCTTGTCTTTGAATGGCTTGATGTCATATGACATGCGACACTATTGGTTGACATTGAGATCACTTCCTTAGTGGAGACATCCAATGGTGTAGGGTTGTGGATGTGTCATTGTCAGAAGGGCTAGCCGCTTGACGATCTCTGCTGAGCTGAAGTTCTTCATAATATCATTATCAATGATGAAGTGCATCGGGGTTCCTTTCACCCACATCTGTGAATGAAAGAGGTGATATCCTTTCTTTAGCTCGTATGGTTCATGAGGTTGGATCTTGGTGGTAACAATGGTGGCACTCGGTTCCTCATCAATGATATTTCTTCCCCTTTATAGTTATGACTCAGAGTTGAAACCCATATCTCATTTAGAGGTTTTCACCTCATCCACTAGTGACTTCTTTGAGTGACAATCATTAGTGTTATGCCAGGGGATGTTATGGAAGTCGCACCAATTCCTGGTATCTTTCTTTGTCTTTCTGGTGTCCTTATTTTCTTGTAACTTGGACTGGTTGTTCTAAGGTTTTCCATATTTTCTCTGTCCTTTTTTCTATGGATCTGGTCTATCCTTTCCTTGCTTTTTTTGTGAGGGGTTCCCAGGAATAAATTTCCGCATCATCTATTTAAGATTCTTCTCGATCTTGATGACATATCGGTAGGCCCCACCCAAGGAAAAGATGTTTAGAAACTCCATTTCGGTCTAGATGTATCTATGAAGAACACCATGATACTTGAGCACTATATGTCACTCAGAATATTTGATACCCATCTTGGTGTGCATGTTGGCATAGGGGTAGACCCAGGGTTCAATGCTCAAGAGCACACCAACAAAACCCTAACTACCAACCCTTTCGATAACACCTGTGAAGCAGATGCAGTCTCACCCGAGGTAGAGGCAGGGGTGGTTGCAGGACTCCAGTGTTTGCAACCTTAGCTGGGACAAATATCTGTGATTGTAAAACCTTAAGAGAACACTTAGAAATTATAGATCGTTAGTATTCATCCTTAACTTTCAATACAGGTAAACCCTAATAATAGGTCAGCGCAGTATTCACCCAGATCTAGTATATTCAAGAACTAAGCACATTCACATAGGTTATATCTAGCATTCATCTATATTATTAAGCACAAAGCATCATAGATCTATATATCATTCATATTTCATCAAATCACTAAGAAATTAAACACATAACACATCAATACATCACACAAATCATAAAAACATGAGATATATGTAGTTCATCCCCTACCTGGGGATACATCCACCAACTCTTCATCTTCTATATTATCTTTTGTCAATATTCTTACATGCACAGAGCCACAAAATCCTACTTCGCATAGGACAGGAGATCTACGCACACCTTTCCATATCATCCTTCCTCTATCTAGGTTATAACACAAAGCCACTACTCAATCTCTTACAGTCACTTGCACTTAGCCTTGCAAGTCTCACACAACATGCACAAAGTAGGTACAACTATCACTTGCACTTAGCACTTAGCGTCACACACTTGAGTGCCTTTACTTACATCGCCTAGATTTCTATTTATACATTACAAAATGGGCCTAAACATGGGTAAATACATGGGCCGACATCCCCATACCCGTTACATAGCCCAAAACCCAAAAATCCCTAAACAAGGGGTTGAGATCCCGTGATCTCTGCTACGACTTGCGCTCCACCTTTGATAGCCTGTCGAAGTCCCAAAATATGTCAAACATGACCAAGGATCCTCAAAACTTGGTCAAGGGCCAACAAACCCCAAACACTCACCTACGACTCATCCCAAGTCACTCCGATCTAGGTATATCTGCTTCAAAATCCTAGAGCTTGGCTCTAGCTACTTTGACCTATTGTTGCGCCAAGGCCTCCTTCTCAGCAAACTCTTGGATAACTACTTCATTGACAGGTCCCTCTAATCATTGTTCAACTATAGTGACTAATTGTTCCATATCTTCTCCTTGGCCTTCAATCTCCTCAAATAGTTGGCACGCTTCATCCTGGACTGGTTGAAGCCTCTGAGTCACTTCCATGAAGTTTCTCTATACGGTGTGGAGTTTTTGACCAGTGTGTTGTTCCTAGGATCGCTTCATCTTTTCAACTGCTGACAAGAGCTTCAACGACGCCTGTATTGTCATTGCTTATTGCTTTTCCTCCTAGAGTTGTGACTCCAGTGCCTTTAGTTCAAGGTATTCAGTAAGTCACTCATAGTTTTGTGCACTTCTACTGCTAAGCTATTTACATTCCAAAATGAATGCTCTAATCCTATCAACTACGCTCTAAGTAGTGGCTTCTCTTTGGTTTCACACATCCTATGGGGTACTTGAAACTGTTCGTAGCTCTAGTTCTATGATTCTCTATTTAAGTTGTTAGATAGATTCTGCAAGCTATGCTACTTGATGCTCTACTAGTTCTTCTACCTTCCTATCTAAGCCGATCACAGAGAGAAGTGATCTACTAATTACTTCTTTGAATTAGAGTTGTCTTGCGAGCAACTTCTCTTTCTCTTACTTGACATGTGCTCTCTCCTCTTCGAACTTGGTGTGGAGGTCATCCTTCTCCTATTGCACAACTCAACGTCCGTCTACCACTTCTTATTGTGCTTCCTTTAGGGCCATTATAGCCTGTTATTTCTCTTCTGGAACTTGATGAAGGTGAGCTTCGGTCGTGTCAGCTATTCTGTGGAGTTCGGTAGTCTCATCTCTCAACTCTGGTTCTTCTGATGGTGGGGTGAAGTCGATACTGCATGGATGGATTGAAGGGCCTGTTGTACCCCTCTGAGTTTTGTCTCAATCCTATCATACATGGTTTCTTGCTTGGATTTTATGTTCTGCATAATATCTTGTGAGGCATCTAATATGGTTGCGATGATGAAGGTGAAGTCATCGAACGTGAGTACAATCTATAGCTTAGTCTTACTGGATTTGGATTTCTTCCATGGGGTAGGTTTCATGGGGGAAACCTTTCTTTTCTTAGAGGGATCAGCCTCATCCATGGGATACCTAGGTGGTGTTACTTCACCTTGCTTCTATTGATCATATTTTTCATTGGTCTCTTCTTTATCTACTTCATCATCACCTCCTCGTCCCAGTGATTCTGAAGCAGTTTCTTTTGATGCATTGCTCAGGTTTTGTACCTCTTCAGTCTTCTTCCTTCTACTGGTTATAGGTGTGTTGTGTTTTTAATGAGTGGCCTCCAAGATGCCAATTAGTATGAGATCATACATTTCTATGGGGTCAGTGGCGATAAGGAGCTCTGTAGACCAGTCCCTAGTTATCTCTTAGAGGTCCTTCTCTGTGAGCTTATAGTATGACTGAATGTCTTCTTTATGCTCATCTGCACGTATAGTGATATTTATAAAGTGTTGATCTGCATGAAACTTCATGAGGGGTATGAACCGGTGCAGGGTGTTCAACGTCATACGAGGGAAAAACCTAATAAAACTCTTTAAATGGAGATAATATGTGTGGAATACTGCATTCTATTGCCACTGTTTTCCCATATTGTTCGAGTACCAAAGTGTGGTGAACTTTGCAGTGAGTGGATAAAATGGCTCAATATTTGGGAAGGTCACACCTTCCGACATCTCCCAAGTAGTAAATACTATGAGGATCAACAACCAGCTAAAATGGAACTCATAGCCCTGATCCCGAGCTTCACGATAATACAAGTCTAGTTGGTTGACTAAGTACTTCACCTAGTTCATTTGGAGTCCTACTACACATTTTTTGGCAAGGTCAAAAACAAACCCTGTGACTTGCATAGGTTTGTTCTTTCTCACTAGCTTTCATGCAATCAACTGGTAGGCCAGGCACACTGCACCATTCTTGATGGAAGCTACCTTGTAGCCTCACATCCCCTTTTCTACATCACCATTGGTATACTTAATTCTCTGAGGTAGGGCATGGTCTATAGCCTTCCCTAGGTAGAAGTCCTGTGGGTCGGGTCCTTACATGCTCAATCCGCTGATCCTATGGATCAGTGTTGGATCAACTGTGATGCACATGTCGAGCCATAGATAGCCGTCGTGGTAGCACGATAACAAGATCTTAACACACACGTCAATCTCCTGGTGCCTTCTGAAATGTGGAATCTTCATCGCATTCAAGATGGTGGACTGAGCGAGGTTCATAGTCCATGGTTGGGGGATTATTTTTGAGTTTCTCCCCTTCATCCTAGTCAAGTATCTATGAAGGGTGAGCATATTGTGGTTCTTCCAATCCCCTAGGTTGAAGTCACTGAATTTTAATATCGCGATCTTATCCTGTTACCTTCTAACTACACATATCCCCTTCGGTAGGTATGCAATAACCAAGGTATAATCGAAATCCTTCAAGAAACTGTCACAACTCATCGTGCCAGCCAAAGGTGGGATGTATTCGGGTAGGATAGTCAGGATTAACTTCATATTCACCAAGTCATTTCAATACTTGGTTATTTTCTAGTCCATAGCTCGGGATGGTCTGGATCCGTGAGCAGTCGATGGGGAGGCTTACACTCTTTTTATGGATGAGGCTTGAATCCCAATGAACATTATGTTTTCGGCCATTAAATTGATTAGAACTCATTCTACACACTTTTCAGCTGCGCTGAGTTCATTTGACATACACGCTCAATATCAGATAACTTAGATTGATGAATGAATGCTTCAATGAAATGGAACAAGTGTCAATCTTAGTAAACACAACGTGGTAGCAATGAGTTCTCTCGTTGGTGAGGATACAATTTTAAAAAGTATTCTCGGTGCAACAGTCAACAGAATAAGTAGACAATAGTGTAATGGATCTCTCCAACGGACGAGAGGCCTTCATCAATGTCATTATGTCCATTGTGGTGCAGTCCCAACGGTATAAATATGAGTTTTCCATTCATAACTTCTTTTCTAACCATTTGGGGTCGTCGGTATAATGGTCATAATGCCTCAAATGGTTATATTGCTTTGCCATGGTGAAGTGACATGTTTCATTGTTCTAATATCACAACGAAGTTCCAGTTTTGCAAGCCTTCCTTCTATGAAGTGCCCTCTAGAACCTTCTACAACTTCTTTATCTTTTCTCTCTTCTTACTAAGATTTATATCCTTCTTCCCTGTGATATTTGTCTCGATATTCCTCTTTCTAGTCTAATTCTTATCTTCTTTTGGCATAGTAACTTCGTGCTGTCGAGATTATTTCAGAGGGTTCAAGGGAAATAATTCTTCTTTGTCTGGGGTAGGTGCTCCACTCTTTTTTTATTCTTCTTATGTACTTTCAACTTCAACATCCAAGCTTCTAGTTATAAATAACTTCGATATGTTCTCCTTTTCCTCAATCAAGTGTGTTATCCTCCTAGTCATGAAATATTTTAGTTCTTGATTCTTCTGCTCTAGGGATTCCTCTTCTTTTCTTCTAGTCTGATCCTTCTCAATCCAGGCTTTTCCTAGTAACATACAAAATGGGTTGTATCTCTCAATATTTTAACAACCTCAAAATATTCCTCTGTCGAAGTTCCAAGAGAACTCATAGATATTTGGGTGAGTCTTCCACATATCGTTATCATCTTTCCTCTAACTAATCTTATTCCTCCTAATGAAGGAATCATAGAAGGCTTCCCTAAAATTTCCCAAGTTCTTTCTGTGATGATATTTACTTGTATTTCTTCATACAGAACACAGTCAATGTCGAAGTCTCCTATTCTTGCTTCTATGTGCTCTTTTTCTTTGAAGATCTATGATAAGTTGACATTTCTGTGACCATTTAGGGTTTCTTTTATTTGTAGCAATAAATTATTTGATTCTTTCTGGGTTTCTTCCATGGTCTTAGTTACTTGATCTTCCTCACGGTTTTCTTGTCTCATATTAATTTTTTCAACCTTAGCAATCATTCTAGGGAAGTCCAAAACTTCATGGTTTATAGATTTACAACAAAGGAAAATAGGACCTCTACCAGGGAATTCCTTAGCAAGAAGTCCCGGTCTTCTGCAACTATAGCAAAGAGTTAATCCTCTCTTTCTTTTGAACGATCCCCAATCTTTCCTATACTACACACTAGGGTCATAGTAACTAACCTACAAAAAATTATTTCTAGGATCCTGCATTCATTTGTTAGTCCAAACAATCTTTCTATGCATAGGAATAACATATCTTTCATCATTTCTATCAGATCTATTCATATCAGATCTTCTTTCTTCTAGTTGTGCCCTGGTTTTCAGGCTAGGAGAAAATTTATCAAACATACCTAGATCCATACTTTTGAAACAAAAATTTCCACTTATCTTACTATTTCAATAAAAAAAATTCACCATTCTTACCTTTATCAGAGCACAAAGCTTCAATATCTTACCTCTTTTCTTTAGATCTAACTTATGTTCTTAGCATAGAGCTTCACAAGTCAAGTAGAATATTGTGCACTAGGGAAACAGATCTACACACAAAGATTTCTCTTTTCTTTAGTTCCCAACAATCACAGTTTCAGGTCCTGGCAATAGAACCATTTGTTGGCACAGGGGAAGACCCAACGTTCAACGCTCAAGAGAACACCAACAAAACACTAACTACCGGCCCTTTTGAAAACACCTACGAATCAGATGCAGTTTCACCCGAGGTAGAGGTAGGGGTGGTTGCAGGACTCCAGTGTTGAAAACATTAGTTGGGACACAGATCTGTGATTGTAACACCTTAACAAAACACTTAGCAGTTATAGATCATTAGTATTCAGCCTTAACTTATAGTGCAGGTAAAACCTAACAACAAGTTGGCGTAGTATTCACCCAGATATGGTATATTCAAGCACTAAGAACATTCACATAGGTTAGATATATCATTCATCCATATTATTAAGCAAAAAGAATCATAGATCTATCTATCATTCATCTTGCATCAAAGAACTAAGAAAGCAAATGCATAACACATCAATACATTGCACAAAGCATAGCAACACAGGATATACGTGGTTCACCCCCTACT
The DNA here is from genome assembly GCA_009831015.1 of Picea engelmannii. Classification (NCBI taxonomy): domain Eukaryota; kingdom Viridiplantae; phylum Streptophyta; class Pinopsida; order Pinales; family Pinaceae; genus Picea; species Picea engelmannii. The sequence goes on along the minus strand of ML790444.1, from coordinate 709,568 downwards.
CGGGGATACGTCCACCAACTCTTCATCTTCTTTATTATCTTTTGTCAATCTTATTACATTCATAGAGCCACAAAATCCTACTCCAGATAGGACATGAGATCTGCGCACACCTCGCCAGATCCTACTTCCCCAAGCTAGGTTACAATACAAAGCCTCTACTCAATATCTTACAGTCACTTGCACTTAGCCTTGCAAGTATCACACAACATGCACAAAGCAGGTAAGCTCTTAGTATCACACACTTGCGTGCCCTTACTTACATCACCTAGATTTCTATGTATACATTACAAAATGGGCCTAAACATGGGTAAATACATGGGATGACATCCCCATACCCATTACATAACTCAAAACCCAAAAATCCCTAAACAAGGGGCCAAGATCCCGCGATCTCGGCTTCGACTTGCGCTCCACCTTCGACAGTCAGTCAAATTCCCAAAATATGTCAAACATGACCAAGGATCCTCAAAACTTGGTCAAGGGCCAACATCGCAAGGTATGAAAGATATTTGTGAACTCTGGCACTGCTTGGTCTCTTTCCTTCCATCGTGTGGGTCATAACTTGTGATAGGGTAGTATTGTTCCTTAATAGCATCTCTGAAGTACTCCCAGGTGACCATGACTGTAAATAATGAGGGTTCTGTTGTTTCCTTTTTCTCACAGAAAGTTTCCCACCAATATTCAACAATTTGTCTACAACATCTGCGTCTATCTGACCTTCAAATATAAGAATATCAAAGTTGTTTTGTACCTTGAAGGCGGCGATGCCTCCTCTGGAGGAATATGTGTCATCTCTTGGTAGTTGTTCGACAACATAGGTATTTCAATAGAGGATGAACACCTTCAGTAACCACACACATAACCAGATCAAATATCAACACACCGATGTTTTCATGTGGTAAAACCCCTATGGGGAAACATCCACGGCCCCAGCTAATGAGGCCACTTGGAGAAGTTTATTAATGCAAAGAAAAAGATTATAGAGAGATTTTACAAGAGAGTTTCTCATAATCGATCATCAGCAAATGACCCTCCATGCTCTTTAAATAGAGATCATGGACTAATCAGGTGTTAATCCAAGGATCAATGGCCATTAATATCGAGGAGAGTATGAACCATCAGATCACTCTATGTCGGGAACATATTGTGACCGTCGGATATCCTAACTACAAATGCATACTAATGTATACTAAATAAACACACTTTTACCTAACGACATATTACGCCAAGTAGATCTTAACTAACTCCTAAGTGTCTAAATATCCTGACATCCCCCCTTAAGAACAACTTGGGATAGGATTTAAGGATTTACAATAATGACACAATAGGAGAAGGAAGGAGGCATTAGAGCCTATCCCCCCTTAATGACAGCTTCCTGAACTCTTAACATAGATTGAAGTTTGGAAAAATTCGCTTCTATAAGAGACTTTGTGAAAATGTCTGCAACTTGATCTTCTGTAGGGAAAAAGAGCACTTCAATAACTTGATCATGAATGAGCTTTCTGATGAGGTGCATGTGTATCTCGATGTGTTTACTACGCTGATGTTGAACTGGGTCTTTGGCGAGCTTGATGGCACTTTGATTGTCACACCAGTCTGGTCAGATGCTGGTGCTAGAATCCAAACTCTGAAAGGATATGTCGAAGCCACAGGGCTTCCTGACTTGCATTTACTGTTGCTCGGTACTCTTCTTCGGCTGAAGAAAGTGAAATATCCTGTTGTTTCTTACAGGCCCAAGTGACAGGTCCTAAACCAAGGCTGAAAACATAACTTGTAGTATACTTCCAATCATCAGGGTCACCAGTCCAATCTAAATCAGTGAAACCAACCAATAAGGGAGTCCCCCTTGAACTGTAATGTATCCCAAACTGAACAGTACCACAAACATAAAGAAGTATCCTTTTAGCTACTTTCCAATGGCTTTCATGAGGTGTTTGCATATATCAGGCAACAAGACCAACAACAAAGGAAAGATCAGGACGGGTATGAGTCAAGTATAAGAGGATACCAACTAACTGACGATACAGGGTGGCATCAACTTCAGGAGAAGTACAAGTGGCAAAAAGCTTGACTCCAGACTGTAAGGGAGAAGGTGTTGATTTAAAATCATCCATGTGAAAGCGATGAAGAAGGTCACAAGCATACTTAGACTGGGAAAGAAAAATTCCTTCATTAGTTTGCAAAACTTTGAGACCAAGAAAATAGTGCAAAAAACGTAAGTCTGTCATTTCAAATTTCTTCTTAAGGATGGTTTTCACATCGTTTAAAAGTTTTGAATCACTACCAGTAAGGATAAGGTCATCAACATAAAGGACAAGGATGATGAGATGGCTTCCTACTTTCTTGGTATAGACATTAGGATCATAATGGCATCTAGAGAATCTAGTGGCAATAAGAAAGCTATCCATTTTGGCATACCAAGCTTGGGGAGCTTGCTTGAGACCATAAAGAGATTTCTTGAGGTGACAAACAAGGCTAGAGTCATTCTAGAAATAACCAAGAGGTTGTTCCATGTAGATTTCTTCTTTCAAATCGCCATGCAAGAAGGCATATTTAACATCCATCTGATGGACCTCCCATTTATGTCAGGTAGCAAGGGCAAGAACAAGGTGGATGGAATTCATTTTGGCTGCAGGGGAAAAGGTTTCATTATAGTCAATGCCTTCAACTTGGGAAAATCCTTTGGCAACTAATCGAACCTTGTGTCTTTCAGTACTTCCATATGATGCATACTTAGTTCGGTATACCCATTTTCATCTAACAAATTTTCTTCCTTTTGGAAGAGGTAAAAGATCCCAAGTATCATTTTCCATTAAAGAATGATACTCCTCATTCATTGTTGTATCCCAATCTGGATGACCGGAAGCTTCTGCAAATGTCTCTGGATCATGAGTTTATGAAACTTGAGCCAAAAGAGAAGAGTCTTGCTAGAAATGAGAACGTGTCCGACACTGATCTGAAGGATCACTGACAAGATCACCAACTGCTTCTCGTGTTGAACGGACCCATCTAGCAAGCGGTGGAACTAGTGCTTGTTCAGGTTCAAAGGACACATCTGGAGGAATGTTAGCAGGTGGAGGTGGATTTTAATCCTCACTTTCATCATCTAAAGAAGAATCCATTATAGGAACAAAAGAAGGCACGACTGTCGAAGATGGCTTGCAGGCCAAAGAAGATACAACCGCTGAATTAGGCTCGCAGGCCAAGAGATTTTCATCAAATTTAACATCTCTTCTAAGAATAATTTCATTACAATGGGGTTGAAGAAGTCTATAACCTTTGACATCTTTATAATAACCAACAAATATACACTTCTCACTTTTAGGATGCAATGCTTTCCTTTTCTCATCAGGAATGTGAGCCCATGCTATACTGCCAAATACACGGAAGTGACTTACATCTGGTTTAATTTTAGTCCAAGCTTCTTCTGGTGTTATATTTTTAAGAGCCTTTGTGGGAGTACGATTGAATATGTAATTTGCACAGTTGATTTCTTCTGCTCAATACTGTAGACTTAATCCCTTAGATTGGATCATACAATTAGCCATTTCTTTTAATGTGAGGTTCTTTCTCTCAGCAACACCATTTTGTTGTGGTGTATATGGAATAGTGTGTTTCATTTGGATACCTTGTGTAGTACAATAACTTGTAAAATTATTGTTCACATATTTGCCTCCATTATCTGTTCTTAACCTTTGAATTTGATGTCCAGATTACTTTTCTACAAGGGCCTTGCAGGCCAAAAACTTGTCAAAAAACTCACTCTTGAGTTTTAAGAAGTAAACCCAACTACGTATGGAAAAGTCATCAATGAAAGTTAAGAAATACTTGCATCCAGAAAAAGAAGGAGAAGAAAGTGGACCACACAAATCACTGTGAACAAGCTGCAAAGGACCTGAGGCGTGCCAAGAGGCACGTTTTTCAAAGTTGTCTCGATGATGTTTGTTGAGAACACAACCAGCACAAATACCATATCTGCATGAAATAAGAGGAAGACCAGTCACCATCTGTTGATTACATAGTTGTTGCAATGAGCGATAGTTTAGATGACCAAACCACTCATGCAAAAGTATGCTCAAGTCATCGCTATGAGCAACAAAAACTGATGAAAAAGCCAATGACCCAAAGTTGTCAAACTTGTATAACCTGGTAATATCATCAGCAACTCTAGTTGCAAGAACATGCTTAGGATATTTTAGATCCTTGATTACAACTTGGTGAGGTGAAAACTCGACGATTTTACCTTCACCTGAATGAGTGATTTGATATACCGATAGAAGGTTACAGGAAATATTTGGAACACATAATACATCATTGAAATGACTATTTTCTACCTGAATTGTTCCAGATCCTACAACACTAAGAGATCTATCATCACCAACAAATATTTACTTGGTGTTACATTCATTTAGAGCAAAAAATATGGCTTTATCCTTAGCCATATGATAAGATGCTCCTGAATCAATAAGCCACTCATCAGAAGAAGAAGTAGTAGTAGAAGGTGTATTGAAGGAAAAAACAGAAGCAGAAAGTGCATGTCCATGAGAAGAAGAAGAAGAATCAATACTGATGTTGTGCTTCTTCATCGCTGCTTCTAATGTTTCCATCTTCTTGAAACATTTGGACTCATCATGACCATCTTTATTACAAAAGTTGCAATGTATGTTAGTATTCTTTTTATATTTTGATCCTTTGTCACCATTAGGAGTTGAAGCTATCTGAGCGGGTTTGGGACCCTTAGGTTGTTTGTTGTTGTAGTGAGGATCTTGCTGTGGAAGATGACCTTGGAGAGCATGCTCCAAAAAAACTCTTTTCACACAAGAAAAAAAATTCGCTTCTCGATGACAACAAGGGTTAGATCTCGGTTAGCTTACCTGGAAGATGCACCTTTTCCTATCTGTTTCTGATTTGCTGAGATCACACAAGGTGCGGGGCAAAGAGAATACACAGATCTAAAAGAGTAGCAGACTGGAAATAAAAAATACAAACCGAAATAAAATCAAAACTTTGCAAAAATTTAAAAAAAATACGTATTTAGACTTTATACCTCCGGATCTGACTGTAATGGCCGTATCTTGGGCAAACGAAAAAAATTTCGAGTGAAACAAAAAGTGTTCCTGATTGAAACAAGTGCTCTAAATGCAATGTAATAGTCCTCTCAGCCCATAAATGTACGAAAATGCCAGAAAATGGAGATGAGGAAACTCGGCTTCACGATCTCGATTTACAATAGGAGCGGGTCTTCAAACAGGCTCTAATACCATGTTCGACAACACAGGTATTCCAACAGAGGATGAACACCTTCAATAACCACTCACATAACCAGATCAAATATCAACACACCAATGTTTTCATGTGGTAAAACCCCTACGAGGAAACATCCACGGCCCCAACCAACATGCCCACTTGGAGCAGTTTATTAATGCAAAGAAAAAGATTACAGAGAGATTTTACAAGAGAGTTTCTCACAATCAATCATCGGCAAATGACCCTCCATGCTCTTTAAATAGAGATCATGGACCAATTGGGTGCTAAGCCATGGATCAATGGCCATTAAGATGGAGGAGAGTATGAACCATCGGATCACTCTATGTCGGGAACATATCGTGACCGTCAAATTTCCTAACTACAAATGCATACTACTGTATACTAAAGAAACACACTTTTACCTAACGACATATTAGACCAAGTAGATCTTAACTAACTCCTAAGTGTCTAAATATCCTAATAGTAGTCGTCGAAGGATTTGCGCAAAAATATCCATCATCGCGTTCCTTTGTTGCATGAGGGCTTCCTCTAGTAACATTTTGAAAGGATCTCTTGTCCTATCTTCTTTATTTTTTCCCGCCATGAGAAGTCACTTGGGCATGTGAGAGATTTTTTCCTCAAGAGAAACAAGCTCAATACCAAAATATTTGTACCCTAACCTTGTTAGGGACATGCATTAAGAAATATAAGGAGAAGACCTCTCTATTGGCCCTTGGTTATGGAAGAAAGTGAATATCAAGGAAGAAAAAGGAAAATGTGAACTTCGCGAAAGACAGAGTGACTGTTATTGGGTTGAAGTGAGAAAAAGAGAAGAAAATATGCAGTGAAGCAAGCCATTGGATGAGGAGATAGAGGATGACAGATCAACAATAAAGAAGGATCATGGACAACTCAGCAAGTGAACAAATCCATTGTTAGATGATTTGGAGCACCGCACGAGAAGGAAGGAAAGACAGGCTGGCAAAGCCCTGAAAAATGTGGGTCAAGTTGACCTAGGGTTTAGACACCTAGGGTTTTGGTTTCTAGGGTTTTGGACACCTAGGTTTCATCCTAAGGATGTCAGTGAGCTATTGTAATGTATAAATAAAGGTTATGAGGACCTAGTTTGGGTTGGTACAGTATTGTTGGGTATAGTTGTATTGATGATTAAGAGTGATTATTGTTGTGTGTGAGAGAAGATCTAAGTGTGAGAGACTTCTGGCATGGTAAGATCTTCAGCTGGGTGTGAAGATCGATCTTGCAGCTGGGTGCACAGGAAGGGGAGAGAAAGAGAGGAGAAGAAAGAGGATATACTAGCTAAGAGCATAGAAAAGAGTTGTATGATTCATCCTAATAGATTATAAAGAAAATTTATGTGAACGTAGCCCTAGAGAGAGGGTGAACCATGTATATTTTCTATTGTGTGTGAAGAATATTTTGTCTCTGTCATTGATATACTATGATTGTAATACTATGTTAGATCTGATAAGTAGATGTGCATAATAGATCTAAGTTGATAAGTGATATATGAATGATGTGTTGTTCTTATGTTAGATCCACTTGATATTCCCTTTGGTTGTAGACATCTTTGTCCTACAATCCCCTCATAACTACTTCGAGTGAGATTGCATCTTCTTCGTAGGTGTTCTTGAAAGGGCCAATAGTTAGGGCTTGTTGGTGTGATCTTGGAGATGAATCCTGGGTCTTCCCCTGTGCCAACAAATGGTTCTGTTGTTGAGACAAGAATCTTCTTGAGGGAATGTCAAATTGGTTCCCATCAAGGAAAGAGATTCAAAAGTGGATAGAGGATCAAGAAAAGGACTTCACTGAAGCCCAGAAAAGGAACCCTAATATTAGTATAGAGGATTGGTTGGATAAATATATCTTCACTGATATACACGAAATTTTCTTTGAGGAAATCCATGAAGAGCTATACGAGTGGCTAGCTAGATTAGCAGATACCCAGTTTGAGAGCTGATCTAGACCTCCTATGGTTTGGACATCGGAGCTAATCAAGAAGGTCAAAGGAGTTGATAAAACTATATCACAAGCAATGGATCATTGGTTTGATAACACCATTGTAGGGTACATCATACAGTTTTTTGTTGACAAAATTAATCATACAACCAAGCCAAGAGATACTTCTCCAAGGGACCTAGAGGAAAATTTTTACAATTCCTAAAGTTGAGACTCAAGACGCTATTTCATTAGAATAAAATCTTGAAGATACAATATATTGGTTGGATCTATAAAGGCTAATGTTCAAGAATTAGGATAGCGACAATGACATAGAAGATGGACATATGCCCAGTGGAAGAGTGTTTAGAGGAGTTCACCTTGCAAACATGTTCAAGAAGAACTATGGGGATGAAGGTTTCTATTATGGAGAAGAAGTAGATCTGATAGATAGGGAGCATTTAGAACCTGCTGGGAAAGAGTGAGGGAAAGCTAAAAATATTCATGGCAGAGAACCTGAAACCTCAGAAACTACGCAAACCATTGAAGTAAGTATTGTTACCCCTCATGTTGATTTAGTAGTATTAAGCCACCAGAGTACCCATAGCACTATCAATAGTAGTCCACCACATATTCCGTTAGGGACCCTAGGAAGATCTATGGCAAATGAGATGAGGCTTCGTATATTTAGGGGATATGGATCTGAATATCCTAGTCAACACTGGTTCCTAGGTGAAACCGTATGGAATATTAAAAATGTCACTGACAAAGCTGTCAAAAGAACCCAGTTTAGTACCACTCTATTGGATTGCGCACTAAGCTGGTACAAGAAGATTGTTCAAGGATTTGCACAACTTAAGACACTGAATCAGATTAAGAATGTGTTGATTGACTCAAGGATGATTTTAGGGGCTAAATTTCGCTCATGGGCTAATTTTCCATGGTTTTTCCAAAAATGAGATTCACTATTTTAAAAATGATTCGTCGAAATTCTATAGGATAAAATTATTTTACCTTAAAAATTGCCAAAATTTTATAAAAACTATATAAAATACTTAGAAATTTGAATATTTTTACAAATATATCGCCAAACATTTATAGTTGACATATGAAGAATTAGTAATATTCTCCAAGGTTTCTACATTTTAAAATAAATTTCCATCCTTAAAATCATCCCTGTTGATTGTGGAGTTCAAGAAACACAAGTCGGAGTCACAATGTATTACAGAGTTGAAAGAGATCAAGAAGAATGTGGCCGAACCTGTTTGGGAATTCGATCAGAGATTCAAAACCTTAAAAGGCCGATTGACTTTTCAGATCCTAGATGAACAGAACAAAGAATGGTTCATTGTTTCCCTCTTACCACACATCAGAGTCCCTTTGATGCAACAAAATATTGCTTTGTAGTCAGATCTTGATTCAGCTGACTAGTTTGTCTATATAGGTCAAACATATGAAGAAAGACAAGGAAAAAGGTAAAAGAGAAGACATATGGTGTTGATTAAGGTTGGTTGTCATTGATGTCAACTCTTGAAGAAAGACCCATAGCACAAAGTTTTGGGTAATGGACCCAATAGTGTTTGATGTAAATATGACTCATTATTGTTTTGTCATGGTTGATAAGAAGTAAATATGGATGAAATCCAAAGTGGTCCCCTTATGGTGAAAGCCCTCATGGGAAGACGCTTTACGGATTGAGTTATCCTAGAAGAATGGTTGGAGGACCCATGCTTGTATGAGGAATAACGAGCTGAAGATCAAGGAAATTGTTGGTGAAACTATCCTAGATGGATAGTGCTTGTCATGCCATTTCTGGTGGTATGTGGAACGCCACATAATTCCTCACGGTTAGAGAGTTATGGCCATGAGAAGTTGGAGACCACAGGTTTGGGTA
>ML790444.1:646840-684426 GCA_009831015.1 Picea engelmannii | reverse complement strand
CTAAGAGTGAACATGAGCGAGAGAGGAAACACACTCTAATATAGGGTTATCACAAGAATAAATGTAACATATGGCAACTTGGAGGTAAGGTGAGCGTAACAAATGACATTCATTGTTCTAGGATTTCTGTAGTCATTAAGGTGACATACACTAGTCAAGGACATAGCATGAGTCCCATGTGATAGACGATAATCTGGAGAGTGTGAGCATAATAGGCATCATAAACTAGTAATATAGATTCATAAAAAGCATAAAAAAAAACATGGTAGCCTAGATTTAGTGAAAGAATGAGAGGTGGCATGCATAAATGGGGTATTTTATGCAAGCGTAGGAGGTGACATGCATCAACCTAAGTTCAATGCAAGTGTAGAGGTGAAAAATACCAATGGTACCAGTGGAGGAGAGAGGATCAAAGAAATATATGATTTCACCATTGGGAGGGGCTCCATAGTTGCAAGCTATGGAATGTGACCATTAAGGGGGAAATATTTGAAAACTGGCCAAAGAAGTGATAGTTGTTCCTAACTAGGTAGAGGTTATCTCAAGTAGGGTATTTCTTGAGATAATGACCTATAAGGGACCCATCGATATTATGACCAAATATAAATGGAGAAAAAGGGGTGTAAGGAAGAAAAGATAAGGAGGAGAGGCAATACTTTCTCCAAGCATTTGAAGGACTAGGAAAAGAGGAAGAGTATGTAGGAGAGCATGGAACACTAGGAGAGGAAGAAGACAAGGAGAGAACTAGGTAATATTGGGTGCTACCAGGTAAGAGGTGGCTAGATTTTATAATGGGAAGTCTACACTAGCCCAAAAAACTCCCAATAGGAACAATGGACATATTATAAAGCATTTCATTGTTGTTCATATTATATGTTCAAGAGTAAATTAGAGTAATCAAGGTGAGATACATAGCATTCAACAATCTCTTGAAAAATGCCTATGACAAGGGTGACTCCACAATGTTTATTAATGAGAAGATGAGTTCCGTCCTATTGTACAAAGCCCCAATTTTAAGGAGAGGGGTGAGGAGTGATGGAAAATGCAATTATTTTGGTTACAATTGTCAAGGATTATAGTGGCAAGTTGGTCTTTGATCTAACAATTATGATTAAAAAGGAGACTTAGAGAGGGGAACAAATTTCCTTCGTCATTATGAGTAATGAGGGATATTTTTCAATAGAGTTTGTAATAGGGACTATTTTTTGTTCGGGAGAAGTGTCCAAATATTGGTGCACCCTAGGATCATCAATGGATTTCTCATATATGTACAAGGATTTGGATGTGAATTATTATTATAAGAATAAGCATTTTGTAGTAGTGTCCTTTGGAGCCTTATAATACTTGCACTAACATGTAGGATGAGAAGAGGGGTCTAGATTATTGGGATTAGCTTCATGCATTGTTTAATAGAAACTAGTATTTGGACTAGGGATAGCAATAAGGTTAGTGTTAATGTCAGAAGTCACTCCTGGATTGCAGCAGGAGTAAGCCTGAGGCCCATCAATTTGAATGTAATGATTTGTTGATAAAGGGTGATGAATGGAAGTAAACTCGGAACAATATCATTCTAACTCAGAAACTAGGCCAGGCATGCATAAGCATATGAGGTCTTGTTTCAATTTTAGGCAGTAAATTGTAATAAGGGTGAGTAGGAGGAATACTTTTGTGAGGAAAAGTGAAGGGCTACTGTAGGCATCTGGCTTCCAACAGCCTGTAGAAGAGAACTTTGAACACAAGAACCTCTTATATTCGAAAGTGAAAACACTAAAAGAACATAACAAAATTATAATAAATCCTTTATCGTAACACAGTCACGACGATTCATGTGAATCATTCAATCATGAACCCTTTTAGCATAAGATCAAAACAAGATGAAAAACAGAGTTGCCTTACATTAAACAAGAAAATTTCATATACAGATACATAGCCAGGAAAACCAGTGCTTCATTAAAACATTACAACCGGGAGCTCTTCTCTACCATCCATCCTTACAGAAATACAAAAATTGAGTATATATACTAAAGGAAATTTTCCACCTTCACAGCAGGAAGGTAGCTGAGACATTAAATTCCAAATAAGCATGTGCAAGCTTCTCAGTCAAACCTGGACGAAACTCCTTCATCAGATGCCATCTTAACTCAGCATGGCTGTAGGGGGATCTGCATACAAGGGTACCATGGGCTGATTTCTCTAGGCCTTTTGCATGCCCTCCATTTATGAGTTGAGCTAAGGTCTCAACCACCTGCTCAATATTCATTAACTACTTCTTCCATGGAGGGTGGCCGAGACTGAAAACACAAAAAGAAACCCTTTGTTCTTTGAAGTCCCGGTAGCCAAAATGACGAAATGGCTCCTGAGCGCTTTTCTCATTTTGCGTTTTAGGGTTTTGAAATGCAGTGGAAGAGAGAGACCCCATGTCCTTTGAAGTCCTGGTAACCAAAATGTCGAAATGGCTCCTGGGTGCTTTTCACATTTCGTGTTTCAAGGTTTCGAAATGTAGTGGAAGAGAGAAACCCTTTGTCCTTTGAAGTCTTGATAGCTGAAATGTTGAAATGGATACTAGGCACTTTTCTCATTTCGTGTTTCGGGGTTTCAAAATGCAGTGAAAGAGAGAAATCCTTTATCCTTTGAAGTCCTGGTAAACAAAATGTTGAAATGGATTTTGGGCGCTTTTCACATTTCGCATTTCGGGGTTTCGAAATGCAGTGGAAGATAGCAACCCTTTTTCCTTTGAAGTCCTGGTAGCCAAAATGTCGAAATGGCTTTTGGCCACTTTTTGCATTTTGTGTTTCAGGGTTTCAAAATGTAGTGGAAGAGAGAGACCCCGTGTCCTTTGAAGTCCCAGTAACTGAAATGTTGAAATGGCTCCTAGGCACTTTTCACATTTCATGTTTTGGGGTTTCAAAATGTAGTGGAAGAGAGAAACCCTTTGTCCTTTGAAGTCCTGGTAGCCAAAATGATGAAATGGCTCCTAGGCACTTTTCACATTTCGTGTTTCGGGCTTTCGAAATGCAGTGGAAGAGAGAAACCCTTTGTCCTTTGAAGTCCCGATAGCTGAAATGCTGAAATGGCTCATCATTTTGTGACTTAGGCCATAAGATGTGAGCTCATGCACTAGACCTCATGCAACTCTGCGACTCAAACTTACCCAATGATCGTTGATCTGCTCCATCTATGAATCCTCATCGTTGAAAACAAAATGCCTGCTCACTTGATTTTAAGCCCGAAATGGACTTCTTCATTTTTCTACACTCGGTGCTCATGAATTGCAAGAATTGGTGCTAACATTAGGCTCCATGGGGGATAGAGTCATCCCTGCGATGGTCTAAGAACTCCTTTTGCAGTTCTAGTTTCCTTCTGTTGGGCTATGGAGTCATTTATTAAGCCAAAAATAAACATAAAATAAATAAAGAAAATATTTACAAAAATAGAGGAGCTGTCTAAGGCTCAAACAAAACATTTCTTCAGGAAATTCCCATTTACTAGGCCTCTAAAGACTTCTTCACCCTCCAAATCCTGCAACCTATACGTGTTATTTAAGACTACTTTAGAGATTTTGAAGGGCCCGATCCAGAGGGCATCAAACTTGTTGTGTTTTCCCCTATCCTATATGGGTGCATCCCACTTAAGCACCAAATATCCCAGCTCGAATTCCTCCTTCTAGACCTTCCTGTCAAAGGCCTACTTGATCTTCTATTGATGACTGTGAGCTATGTCCATCACCTGCTCCCTGATCTGTTGCACTTCCACCACTTAATGAATTGTTCTGACCATATGGTCTAGCTCTCCTTCATGATCTTGAAAGAATTTAGCTACAGGTAAAGTGAGTTGAGTGGGAAACACAACCTCCATCCCATAAACAAGCTGAAAAGGTGAGGTGCCCAAGGAATTCTTTGTTGTCACTCGATCGACCCATAGAACGAATTTGAGCTTGGAATCCTAGGCCCTATTATTGTCTTCCAATAATCTTTTAATGAATTTGATTAGAATTTTATTGGAATATTCTGGCAGTCCATTTCCTTGAGTATAATAGGGGGTGGAGTGAATTAGTGAAATCTTAAACTGCTCACATAACTTAACCAGAGTCTCAGACTTGAAAGAAGCAGTAATATCAGTGACAATTCTTCTGGGATAGCCAAATGTGGCTATGATATCCTCCAAGAAGCTTATAACTACCTTGTGTGAAGCACTCTTGGTGGGGTAAGCTTCTATCCACTTGGTGAAATAGTTTGTTGCAGTCAGGATCCATCTATTCTGGCCACTTGAAGGAGGATGAATTTCCCCAATGAAGTCCAACCCCCACTGTTGAAAGGGTGTTGAAGCTACTACAGGATTTACTGGCAGAGATTTGAGATGCTACTTTCCTGAGAACCTTTGGCATTTGATGCAAGCTCTAACGTCTCTGCAGACATCAATGAATAAGGTGAGTCGGTTGTTGGGTTACAAAAAAGGTATAAATATCTTCCTTTTTGTCCATAGTTTATGATATCATTCTGATTGAATTTTCAATTAATTAGGAATAAATAGGAAAGAACATGATTAATATGTATTTTATATTTGTTATTTAAGTTTTATTAAATAGATTCTAAATTACAAGTGGAATGGTTTGATTTTGTTACAGAATTGGACAAATAACTGCCAAAGATAACTGAAGAGATTTTGGCTATGCGCAAGCTATTAAAGGTTGAATATTTTTTAGGCGCAAAGCAGTTTGAAGATGATACATTTGCGATATTGTAATTTTATAATAGTAAAGAAATCATGAGGATATTTTGATCCTCAGGATAGCTTGATTTACCCAAACTATTGTAATATATAAGAGGGTGATAGATCCAGAAAAACATATAGAAAAAAATGCATTTTAAGTATTCAAATTTAGAATTGCCTTGCATGAGCAGTTGTTGTAAATGTTTAATCAGATATGGAATCAATGAAAGTTTTGAGTGTTTTTATCATCCCTGCATTATGAGTTTCTCGTAGCAGTACTTCTAAAGACCGAGGGCCCAATCTGAAGAAGCTACTGTCTCGTTCTGTAATTATATCAGTTCAGAGTTTTGATTTCTATTTCGTGATTCAGATTTATTTTAATTGCATAAGCATATCAATGAATTTATGATTGTTTGCAGAAGACAGGAATTTCCTTAAGTATTCATGGTTGTTGTTATGATTCCCATTTCTGAAGATTGTTGCTTGACAGTTCCTCACATTTTCATTTGCATTGTTCCTTTGCTTTATATTTACAATTGTTGTTCCTTTTAGTTAAGGTTACATTAGATGTTCCTTTCAGTTAAGGTTATGATAGTTGTTCCTTTCCGTTAAAGTTACATTAGATGTCCCTTTCGAATAGAATACAATTGTTATTTCTTTGCATAGATAGAATAATTCGCTATGTCATTTCCAGTAATTAGAATTCATGATTGATAGATTAAATCTACAAGTCCTTTCTTAGATTCAATTATTGCTTTACAATTAAGTGAATTCAATGAGATTAATTAGTTCCTTTCATTTTACAGCATCTTAGTAATTAGATTTCAATTTCATTTATTTCTTAGAATATTTGGTGAACATTTAAGGAACTTGATTGTTTATGAACTCAGATCTGGTTTAGCTACACGATTTTAGGCTACTTGCATAAACTTTGCTGATATTCTTGAGATAAAAGACGAATCCTTGGGTTGATAAATTAATGTTAAGATAAGGTTGTTTTTAGGACATCTTTAGAGCCCAACATTTTGGCACCGTTTTCAGGGAGAATGTCAAAGGTAGCATAGGTTGTGTGTCTGGAGGACCAGGTATTGAAGACGGAAGGTAAGAACCTACACAGGCAATAAGTAAAATGCTTATGCCAATGCTTACCTCTAGTTGACATTTAAAAGGTTTCATAGGTGTTTCTTTTGTTGAAATTTATTTTGGTGTTGTGTGAAGTGTGTATCACTAGAAAGAAGGATCTTGAAAAACCAAAACCCCCACCAAAAACTACCAAAACCCAGGGTTCAGTGATCCCTGGAAGAAGCACTTTCATAGATGAAATCATCAAAAAAGGTGAATATCAAGCTTTGGTTGGACCTAGGAAAGGACCCACCCAAATCCTTCAGCCAGTAGTTTCACCAACTACAGCCCATGCTGAGATTCATAGAAAATATGAAGGGACGGAGCAGAGTTTTTAGAATACAGATCTTTGACAGCTCAACCCCTTAGAAGAGGGAAGCTCTAATAATCTGGAGGAGGGAATAGGAGAAACTAGTGGGGTTGCTAAGGCATACCCACCACCACCACCTAATCTTGAGTCTCTTGCGAAAGAAGGAGGAATATCCTAAATCCCAAATAAAGGGAGTGCATTCAAAACCCTAGGAAGACCAAATAATCAACAATTTCAAATAGAATACCTGGATCAAGAACCTCCTGAAAATTTTTGGCACATCTTCGAACAAATGGCACAAGCAAATCAACAACAACCCCAGACCTACACATTGGAGTATCCAATAGTTGATCCAGTTTCCAATGCCGCCATGAAAGAAATTCCCTTACAAAACCTGCCAACCTTCCATGGATTGATTTCATAAGACCCAGATGCATTCCTATTTGAATTTGATGTCCTATGTAGAAGGTATGAATACATCTCTGAACCCCAAAAATTAAAACTATTCCCCTCTACCCTGAAGGGAGCAGCCCTATGCTAGTTCATGGGATTGGGAGGTGGAACCATCAATTCATGGGACTAGATGAAACAAACCTTCTTGCTAAAATATCAGGATTATTGCAGAACTAGAGACCTAAAATATGAAATCTTTCAAATGACTACAAAAGAAAATGAATCATTAGAAGAATATGTTGAAAGATTTCAGTATAATTTGCAAAGATCACCCTATGGAACATTACTAGGTCCAGTACTCAAAGAAACTTTGATCAAGGGTATGAAACATGAATGGGTAGAGACATTGAATTTAATGGGGAAAGGTGACATTTATCAGGAGACTTATGAAGATATTGTTTTATTGTGTATCAGGTGCTCATGAGGAAGTACATGGACCAGGTCAGGAATGAAAATGTCCTTCACAAGAAATAACAATATCTCTAGTGGGGGTGTCACGCGAGATGAAGTCGGTAATCTCCTAGAAAACTTTAAAACATATATTTTGAGCACTCTGACTACACAATTGGATGTATTGCAGGCCAAATAGAAAAAGGTAGAGGCAGAACATACATTGGATATATTTTTCCATAGGTGTAGAAAGAAACACGGTCCAATAAAATGTCCCTTGGATATAGTTCAGGTCTGTGCTATTTGTGCCAAGGATCATGACACAAAAGATTTCCCATCACTTCCCAGATTAAAAGATGTATTCAAAGAGGTAGAAGAAGAAACAAAACCATTATATATGATGGTTCAATGCTGTCAGTGGCAGTCCTAGCCTCAAAATAAATTTTAGGACTCTTTCTCTTTCTTTCCTGGATAGTACAATCAATAGTAGAATCTTGGACAGTATAATCAACAATAGAATGTTGGCAGCACATGGCATCTCCAACCATTTACTAATCAGAACTGGCAGCCCCAACAATAACCACCTACAATCCCCACTTGGCAAAATCAGTCTGCCACAAACCCCAACTGGAAAAATCAACCAACTAGAAGTTCCAATTGGCCAAATTCATAATACACCACCCCCTCCTGGAAAAATTTGACTAATACCTACCCTCCATAATGGCCCAACTCAACTGCCCAAAACCCAAATTGGAACTAGAACTGGCAGCGCCCCATGGGGATGAATAACCAACCTATGGGGATGACCTTTCAAACCCAACCTATGTTATAGACTCCACTCCTATTTCCCCAACCACAATTATGCCCTCAATTACCTACCCAACCCCATCCAAATCCTAATAACAGGATAGCTCAACTCATCCAGATCATGGAAAGTGGAGAAGGGGAAATCAATTCAGTAGGGTGCAATGAACTTTGGTTAAGATCGGGGCGCATCATCTCTCCCAAACAAAATGAAGTTCCCCAAGAATAGGGGAATGAAAAAAAACCAACAGCAACACCCTCTATTGTGATAGTAACAGAAGAAATCAGGCAAGGGGGGGACACAGTCGAATCACAAGATTCTAATAAAGATACAATTCCCTCCCCTCTGTTCCCCGAAAGACTGATGATAGCGAAACCAACCGTATATCTCGACTTCGACACTATCAGGGAACTCAAGAATTTACACATAAAGATTCCACTCCTGCAAGCCCTTCAAGACATACCGATCTACACAAAGACAATCAAGGAGCTATGTGGGAGAAAGCCCGTGAGAAAAATAAAAAAATCATCATCAACAGTTCATGTAGTGGGAGCCTTATCTGATCTAATTTTGGGTAAAGAAACACCAGTTAAATATACAGATCCGGGGAACCCCATAGTAATAGTGAAAATTCAAGGTTGTTCCTTTCCAAATACCCTAGTTGATTTGGGGGCGACCATCAATATTCTAACTATGGAAACCTGCAATGCCCTGGGTCTTCACTCTTTTGACCCAACCCCGATTATGTTGCAATTGGTTGATCAATCAATGGTCAAACCACTCGGCACACTACATGATATAGCCATTTCAGTTGATTCTTGGGAATATCCCACATATTTTCTCATCATCAACCCAAAAAGTGCACTTGAAGGGCATCCATTGATATTGGGAAGACCATGGCTTGCGACAGCTGATGCATACATAGGTTGTCGATCAGGTGAAATGACAATTTCTAGAGGAGGGGTTATAAGGAATCTCATCTTATACCCTCTATCCAAACCCAGTCCAACGATCATATATCCACAGTTTCCACCTCCACAATATCCAGAGAAGGATCTACGTGCCCCACTCACGATGGAAGAAGCCCTCAAGGACAAGAATCAGCTAGAGGATAATGTAATCAGTGGGTTTATTAACAACCCAACCGTTGCAAGTAACCCAACATGCCAGATGCTCCAAGCTATTCTAGACTGTGAAGCATAAGGAGACCCCCTAGAAGATTTAATGGAACAATAAATTCTAATTACCGCTCTCCACAACAACAAATCTGTTGAGATTGCACCAAGGAAATCTCTGAACATTAATGCCAACCTAGAAGAACAACAACAACAGAAGATAATCCAAACCCTCTCTAAATACCATCAAGCTTTCGCCTGGGAGTACTCTGATATGAAAGGTATTGAACCACAACTTTGCACACACCACATTTATATTGAGAACTTCTCCTGACCTATTCGAGAAACGCAAAGAAGGCTGAATCCCCACCTCAGAGATATTGTTAAAGAAGAGCTACAAAAGCTGTCGGACACAGATTTTACATACCCCATCTCAGATAGTTGATGGTTTTCCTAATTAGTCATCATTCCAAAGAAAAATGAGAAGTGGAAAATCTGCGTTGACTACAGGGAACTAAACAAAGCTACTTAAAAATATTATTTTCCATTTCCTTTTATCGATCAGGTCCTGGATACCTTGGCAGGGAATAAATTATTCTCTTTCCTAGATGGCTTCAGTGGCTACAATCAGATCCAGATTACCCTAGAAGATCAGGATAAAATGACATTCACATGTCCATGGGGTACCTTTGCCTACAAAGTATTGCCCTTCGGACTTTGTAATGCTCCAACTACATTCCAAAGGGCCATTCTGAGCATATTCAGTGATATGATTAGTGAAGGGCTTGAAGTCTACATGGATGATTTTACTCCATATGGTGATGATTTTGATCAAGCCTTGACTCATTTGGAGAAGGTATTAGAATGGTGAATCGCTACTAGGTTATGCTTAAGCCATGAAAATTGTCACATGATGATGAAAGAAGGTGTGGTATTAGGGAATTACATTTATGCAGATGGAATTAGAGTAGATCCAACAAAAATTGAGGTAATTCGTAATCTACCTACTCCACACACACAAACTGAGGTACATAGTTTTCTTGGTGCTTCAGGATATTATCGCAGATTTATGCCAAAATTTTCAAAACCTGTTGCACCCTTACATTCTTTGACAGGAAATGTAGAATTCCAATGGTCTGAAAAAAGTGATGTGGCTTTTGCAGGACTCAAGAAACTGATCTCAACAACACCAATATTGAGAGGGACAAATTGGGAGATACCATTTCAAATATCAACCGATGCCTCAGACATTGCCATAGGCATTGTTCTGGGACAGGAAGAAGAAAAAAAACCCTACGCCATTTATTTTATTAGCAAGAATCTAACACTAGACGAACTTAAATATACAATAACATAGAAAGAGTTCTTAGCTGTTATACATGCCATCAATAAATTTCGTCATTATATAACAGGCTATCCAATTATCTTGTATACTGATCATTCTGCCATTATATATCTAGCTAATAAACCAATTACTAATGGACGGGTCACTCAATGGTTGTTATTATTTTAGGAATTTGATATTACTATCAAAGATCGACCTGGGAGAGAAAATCTTGTCAAAGACTTCTTATCCCAATTCCCAAAAATAGAGGATTCATTAAAAACTAAGGATCAATTCTCGGATGAGAATCTATTTGTTTTCGACACAAAACCACCTTGGTACGCTGATGTAGCAAACTATCTAGCAACAGGAATATTACCGACACATTTATCATCTAGGGAAAGATGAATAATTGTTGAGCATAGTGCATGATTCACTTGGATCAATGGATATCTTTTCCACACAGGAGCTGATCTCCAGATCCGATGATGTGTACGAGAGGATGAAATCTATGGCATACGAAAAGAAGGACATAACGAGCCCTGTGGGGGTCATTTTGCAGACTGCAAGACTGGACACAAAATCTTACAGATGGGCTATTATTGGCCCTCAATATTCATAGATACCAATAAATATGTCCAGACATGCGACAATTGCCAGCGGATGGGGAAACCAAGTCAGGCTGATGAAATTCCCTTGAAAACACAACTAGTTGTAGAACCATTTGAAAGATGGGCACTGGACTTCGTCAGCCCCTTTAATCCAAATTCAAATCAAAAGGCATATATTCTCATTGCAATGGACTACATGACCAAATGGGTAGAGGTGGAAGCTTTACCAAATGCAATCGAAGAAGTAGTCATCAAATTCATTTTCAAATTGTTTGTACAGTATGGACTACCCAGAGAAATAATTAATGATGGAGGGTCACAATTTATAGGCCATAGAATCACATCCACCCTAGACAACTATCACATCAAGCATAGAGTTACTTCTCTATACCATCCACAAGCAAACAGGCAGGTAGAAAGCACCAATAAGGTCCTAGAGGCAATTCTGACGAAGATTATCTCAACAAACCGACAGAATTGGGCTACCAAGCTCCCAAATTCCTTATGGGATTATCGTAAAACCTGGAGTAACACCAATGGATACTCTCCTTATCATCTATTCTATGGTAAAGAACCCATCTTCCCAATAGAATTCGAGATCAAGACACTAAGAATGGCCCAGAAAATTGGACTAAATCTAACAGAAGCACATAAACAATGCCTTCAATGACTCAACGAATTGGATGAAGAACACTTGTCTGCTATGGAGTGCACAATTGTTATCTAGTGACAGAGAGAAACCTGGCATGACAAGCATATCAAGAATAAATCATTCAAGAAAGGTGACTGGGCACTCCTCTATGATTCCAGATTTCAGGACTTTCCTGGGAAATTACAGACACGATGGCTAGGGCCATATGAAATTAATGAAGTCCATGATAATGACAAGGTTACCTTGAGCACCATCGATGGGTCTGGATTACCCTTTCTGGTCAATGGAAACCGACTGTGACTTTTCCACCAGCCACCTTCATAAGATTCTTTCTATCAAGAAGTAAGTAAAGACCCTACAATGAATATTTTGGCTATCTGGGAAGGTAACCCAGCCACCCCAACTCCATAAATGATCCATTCTGTTTATATTGTACATACTGTACATAGTTTTCCAACTGAGTGCTTAGTTTTTTTCGTTTGTTTTATAAAAATTCATATAGGAAACAAGAATCAAGACAAATAATTACAATTAGCACCCTTTTCTATTCCATACTCTCGTTTTGTTTCATCACATGGAATCTATCTTTTACATATTTGTGTAACTGTTGTTTCTTTTTCACATGTTTGTTGTTCCTTTGTGAATGGAACAACTATTGTTCCTTTTCATGCAACTGTTGTTCCTTCTCACGCACCTGTTGTTCCTTTTTGAATAGAACAATTGTTGTTCCTTCTCGCATGCATGTTGTTCCTTTTTTTGAACGGAACAAACGTTGTTCCTTTTCATGCAACTATTGTTCCTTCTCACGCACCTGTTGTTCCTTTTTGAATAGAACAATTGTTGTTCCTTCATGTGTGACTGTCGTTCCTTTTCACACAACTATTGTTCCTTCAAGCATGCCTCCTGTTCTTTTTTTGAACAGAACAATTGTCATTCCTTTTCGCGCAACTGCCTTTTGAATGGAACAACTACTATTCCTTTTAGCACAATTGAAGTTCCCTCCTTTACCATTCAAACGCTATCCATTCCTCCGAAAGTGCAGATTTCATCAATTAATTTTCACTAGCACTGTTTCTAATCATCATTCTAACGATCTGTCATTATTTTTTGGATGGTATCTCACACCTTAACAAAAAAATTTGTGGAATAATATATCTGAAATATCTTAAACCTTGTTCATAATCAATCACCACCATAAGTTGTTCCTTTCCCTCATATATAAAAATATACCTGAATGATATTCTGCCTCTATATCATAAGGGGTATTCAACACACTTTTACTTGGAATGTCTATACTTCCTTATACCATCCCTTACTCTTAAGGAGTAGATGAGCCTCCTTAAATAAACACTCCAAAAAAAAAACATATATATATAATATAATAAAATTTTCCCATAAAAGAATAGGGGGTCTCATCACGAGCCAACCTACCATGATCATAGGATACTAACGAAAGTGACATTCCCACTATGGCTACCACACCAGGGTAATGGCCTTTGACACTTTTTTGTCAAATAAAAAAAAACATATGCAATAAGAATCTTTTTTTTCATAAAAGAATAGGGGGTCTCATCACGAGCCAACCTACCATAATCATAGGATACTAACGAAAGTGACATTCCCACTATGGCTACCACACCAAGGTAATGGCCTTTGAAACTTTTTGTCAAAGGACAAGAGGTCTCATCACGAGCTAGTTTGTTCACTTACATTACAATCTAGTGAGTGTCATTATCACCATTTGGCTACCAAACCGGGATAATGGTCTTTTTTAGAAAATTATGATTTGTATGTTTATGAAGGATACATGCTCATCTATGGGTTAAAAGGAAACCCTACTGAGTCTATGGATGCCTGTGGGCAGTAGTGGCTCTGTCTATGGTATGGAAGATTATCTCAAAATACCAAGTTTTTGCATGTCTCTAGATCTCCTTTTATCAAAATAAAATAAAATAAAGTAAAATGAGGCTATCATATTAGTTATACTCAATCACCGGGAAAAGTAACAATATTATGTTATGTGGATTATTAAAAAAATATAATGAATATATTTAACTTATTTTCGATTGATTTCTCCATAAATCATTTTTTCACATAGGTGTACTAACTTTATAAATTCCACACATCAAATGACTATCGTTTAATTGATTTTTGGTGGCATGTGTCTTTTTGAAAATTATATTTGATTAGCCCTATCGGCGGTGGCAACGCAATCATTACCTATTACCCGAGAGTACCCACACTCATTGCTTCCACCTACACTGACGATCGAGGATGACCTCTACATTAATGAGGGGGATGATCAACACACTTCCCGACTAGCCATAATGATTTCAATTAATACAAAACCCACATCTTTATACATTTTCCGTCACTAATATTTTCCATTTCTGGCATCTATTTTTCCAAATCTAGTCTAACCAAATTCATAAACAGGAACGATAGTTGTTATTTCTTCTCACAAAAATATGAGTGGTATAAGTGTGCAAAAAGAGCCAACATTACTCTGGGTTACAGAATAGGCAAGAGAAATCCTACATCACCTAGGGTGGACAAAATACTTCAACCACTTGCAAGGAGATGACACAAATGTCACACTAGAATTATTTCAAAACCTGTAAGGTGAAATCTCTATGGTGTAGGGTATACGAATACCAGTCACCTCAGAAATCATAGCAGAGGTTGCAGGCCTCTCTAACACAGGTAGTCAATGGACAGGGAAATACACGAAGTTGAGGGAAGCCGTGGAATCTTTCACAGAACCGGGGGAAGAATTGGACAAAAAAGGTAAGGGACTAAATCCTAATACCCTTAGTGAACCATGGAAGGAATTGGCGGGGATAGTTCAGTGCTACATCACCTGTGATGGACGATATGATGTAATTTATCCATGACATATTAAATTGATGGCAACCTTGAAGAAACGGTTAGTACTTAACCTTCCTTTCTTCCTAGATACTGTATTACATGAAGTCTCTCTAACGACACAAAAGTCCAAAGACACTATTGTTGTTATTAGCCATCACAAGCTAGTTAAATTGATAGTGGATAAATCATTGAGTCAAACTCAGTTGACTTGGGAAAATTTGATTGAGGGCAATAGACCTCCACAATTGGAGTAGGCGACCACCGCCCAAAGGGAAATTTCACCACTTCAGACTAAAGTTGAACCAGAACTTTCCCAAACCATTGAGGACAATATTTCACCACCTCAGATTGAAGTTGAACCAGAACCTGCCCAAACCAGTGAGGGAAATATTTCACCACCTTAGATTGAAGTTGAACCAGAACCTGCCCAAACCAGTGAGGGCAATATTTCACCACCTCAGACTGAAATTGAAGAAGAACCTACTCAAATTATTGAGGCTAGTAGACCTCCACAACTAGAGCAGGCAACTACCACCCAAAGAGAAACTCCATTGCCCCAAACTGAAGTTGAAGTAGACCCTACTCAAATTACTGAGGCCCAGAACTCACAAACAAAGGCAGTAAAAAAAAGAAAGAAGAGCACAATGGTTTCTCTTATATCCCCCTCTAGGACAAGGAAGAGAAGAAAACAAATCCAGGAAATAACTGAAGTATTTCAGGATGCAACAGAGCACCCTAAAGAACCTCAGAATGTCATGGAACAACCTTTACAGGAAAATATTCAAGACATTGACCAAGCAGGGCAGACAACACAAAACGATAATCAGGGAGACACCCAACTTGCATCAAAGAACATGGAAAAACACTTTTTTAAGAGTTATGAGATAGAAATGGCTCAGGTTCTGGGGAACTTAGGAACCTCAACTAACAGGGATAAACATAATCTAGAAAAAGAACTAGAACCAGGCTCCTCTTCAAAACTTGTTGAAGACTTTCCTGACACTGAAATGTCCTTTCCAGATGACACAACACATGAGGAATTTATTTTTGAATAAATAAACCCCCTTGAACAGATAGAGCACTTGGAAGAAGCAGAGGGACAACCATATTTTGAACGAAATGAAGACCTTGAGACCCCCCATAGACAGAAATCAGCCAAAATCCAGAAACAAATTAGGAAATTAAAGAAAGAAAACAAAGTGTTGAAGAAGAAGGCTAAGAGGGATGTAAGATTAAAGCATAAAGTGGAAAAGCTCAAGGAGATTATCAAAGAGTTGAGAAAATAGTTGGAACTAGCAGACAAGATCCACAAGAGAAAGAAAAAAAAAAGGGGAAGGATGTAAGGAAGAAACCCTCTTCCTAAGAAAGTAGCTAGTACAACTTCTGTAGGAATACAGACAGATCCTGAGGAAGTAATGGTAGAAGAAGCAACAGTTCAGGATGAAGATGTAATTCATGAAGAAACACAAGAGATGGTCGATACTGAGATACAGACAGACACTTTGGTTTTAGAGGAAACAACTCAAATTTTTGAGAAAAATTCTACTATTAGGAGACTGGAGGAAGAACTACTGTAGTCCCAGCAAACCCTTACTCAAAACAGAGGCAAATTATTGACAATAACAAGGAAATTTTAGGAACAGATTATTATCATGAATATACTGGAGGTAGAGCTTGCACAGACCCAACAACCACTAATTCACTCCAGAGAAGAAATGAATGAATATCAAACATTCCAGTCTCAGGCATAGGGTGCCATCATTCATGAGCTAAAAGAAGAATTGGAATAAGCCTAACAAGCATTGATTCAATCCAAAGAGGAGATGAGTGTTATGGAAGAACACCAAATATCTCAATCTCAGGCACAAGGTGTCATCATCGATAGACTAAGAGAATAACTTACACAAGCACAACAAGCATTGGTCCAACACCAACAGGAAATGGTAAATAGGAATGAATATCAAAGGGTTGTCAATGAATTGAAAGATATGACAACAACAGAGGGAGAAACTTATATTGTGCTTACCAGAGCCCAAGAGAAGACTAAAAAGGTGCAAACCCAATTGGAAGAAGCTTTGGAGCAAACCAAACACATATGTGATGTCTATTCTGATGCCATCAATTGCAGATCCCCTACCACTAATTATGTTTTATTCTTGCTGGAGTGGTATTTATTGTTGAGTGTAAAGGCCATCAGAGCAGGTAACCCCATTTCCTTTACTATTGTTCTAGAATTTATTTCATGTTTCAGAGATCAGGAAGAGAAGGTACAATACCTTCTGTGTGAATTATATTTCCATAATATTATTTTGGATGAAGTTAGAGGACACAACCCTGGCCTCTTCATAGGGGACATTCAATTTCAGGCATTCCTTTCCTTTACTAGGAACTAGGTCAGATGGGGTAAGGCTCACAAAATGTTCATGAACAGAGAAATTGGTTTAGATCTTTGGATTAGAGGAGAGCCTCCAAAATCCCTCCCAGCCATCATGTAACACAAGACCTTCATGAAAAGGGCAGGGGTTGTGGACTCATTGGCTCCTATTCATTTACATGTCATCCGCTCAGGTCTCACATATTTTGAAGAATTCACAAACAAATCTCTTGCTGCCTCCAAGGTAAGATGGGATGTATCTTATGATGAGGTTAAAAGTAGAGAGCCCTTTGGATATAGAAATTTCTTTCCAGCAACCTTCAGAGTAGAAAGATATGCTAAACTACTCCAGGAGGAAGGACCTGCTTGGATGGGATGTAGGTATAACCCTCCTCTCCTCTGTTTTCCTGCAGAAGTTTATCAGAAGGATTTTCAAATTAATAAAAAGAAACAGGAAGCTGCTTTTGATGAAATCAAAAGAAGCCATGGTTTCAGGAGACCTGGTGAACCCACTTTTCCTGCCTACAGCATAACTGGTTTACATGAAAGACTCTAGTTTTCATGAGGACATGCAAGAAGGTAAGTTGGGGGGTATGTTGGGTTACGAAAAAGTTATAAATATCTTCCTTTTTGTCCACAGTTTATGATATCATTCTGATTGACTTTTCAATTAATTAGGAATAAATAGCAAAGAACATGATTAATATGTGTTTTAGAGTTGTTATTTAAGTTTTATTAAATAGATTCTAAATTACGAGTGGAGTGGTTTGATTTTGTTACAGAATTGGACAAATAATTGCCAAAGATCACCGAAGAGATTTTGGCTATGTGGAAGCTATTAAAGGTTGAAGACCTTTTAGGCGCAAAGCAGTTTGAAGATAATACATTTGCTATATTGTAATTTTATAATAGTAAAGAAATCCTGAGGATCTTTTGATCCTCAGGATAGATTGTTTTACCCAAACTATTGTAATATATAAGAGGGTGATAGATCTAGAAAAACGTATAGAAAAAACCACATTTTAAGTATTCAGATTCAGAATTGCCTTGCGCAAGCAGTTGTTGTAAATGTTTAACCAGTTAATATGGAATCAATGAAAGTTTTGAGTGTTTTTATCATTCCTATGTTCTGAGTTTCTCGTAGTTGTACTTCTGAAGACCAAGGGCCCAGACTGAAGAAGCTACTATCTCGTTCTGTAATTATATCAGTTCATAGTTTTGATTTCTATTTCGTTATTCAGATTTCTTTTAATTGCATAAGCGTATCAATGAATTGATGATTGTTTGCAGAAGACAAGAATTTCCTTAAGTATTCATGGTTGCTGTTATGATTCCCATTTCTGAAGATTGTTGCTTGACAGTTCCTCACATTTTCATCTGCATTGTTCCTTTGCTTTAGATTTACAATTTTTGTTCCTTTCAGTTAAGGTTACATTAGTTGTTCCTTTCAGTTAAGGTTACGATAGTTTTTTTTCCATTAAAGTTACATTAGATGTCCCTTTCGATTAGAATATAGTTGTTATTTCTTTCCATAGATAGAATAATTCGCTATGTCCTTTCCAATAATTAGAATTCATGATTGATAGATTAAATCTGCAAGTCCTTTCTTAGATTCAATTACTGCTTTATAGTTAAGTGAATTCAATGAGATTAATTAGTTCCTTTCATTTTACAACATCTTAGTAATCAGATTTCAATTTCATTTAGTTCTTAGAATCTTTGGTGAACGTTTGAGGAACTTGATTGTTGATGAACTTAGATCTGGTTTAGCTACACGATTTTAGGCTACCTGCATAAACTTTGTCGATATTCTTGAGATAAAAGATGAATCCCTAGGTTGATAAATTAATGTTAAACCAAGGTTGTTTTTAGGACATATTTAGAGCCCAACACCAGTAGTACCCTGCCCTGATAATTTTGTGGGATGTGGTCTTCCAGAAATGATTCCCTCCACAAAGGAAACTTTGGAAATCAAACATAACTTTATGGGCTTCCTGTGGATTCAGACACCTCAAAAACGCCCCTAGAGGATCTCTCAAGTGCAATACTTGGTCAATAAGGCAATATTTGACCGCCTTGAGCTTTAAATCTCTTTCCTTGTTTTTTCCCATTCCATCAGGAGGCTTCAACTCTTGCAGAAAGTACAAAACGCCTCTGTACTAGGTGCATTCTGCTAGTGATAAGACACCATGAGATATTTTGTTGGGTGACTCAACTTGTTGATTTCCTGAGTAAAGCGTTGATGAAGCTAACCCCCAAGGCCTTGCAATCGGATTCAGCCAGTAGCTTGGCTAAACCCTGCCCTTTTACCAACTTGGTGGGCTTTATCTTCAGGTCAAATTCCAAGATCTTGGCAATCCATTTACCTCTTCTCCCATCTATGTCAGGCTGTATATGGATGTCTTTTACAGAGGCTGAAGGAATGTATGCAATCACTCTTAAGTGCAAGACATAGACTCTGAAAGATTTGAGATATTTCACCAAGGCATAGGCCTACTTCTCCATGATCTCATACCTGATTTATGCATCTCTTAATGCCTTAGTGAATAAGGAAATGGGTTGCTCTCTCCCTTCCTCATTTTTCTACAATAAGACCGTTGCTACTGTATCAAAAGAAGCAAAAGAAAAAATTAGGAAATCCTTGGAATAATCAAGACTAATCAACACAGGTGCCTCAGTCAATGCCCTTTTTATTTGGACAAAAGATTCCCTGGGTTCAGCAGTCCATTTTACTTCATTTCCCTTTATGAGCATGACTGTGATGTGTTTCACCAACTCAACAAAATTTGAGACGAACCTCCTCAGAAAGTTAATCTTCCCTAAAAAATCATGAACTTCCTTTCTAGACCTGGGAAATGATAGGGTCTGAATTGCCTCTACCCTGCTTGGATCAAATCTCACTCCCTCTGCTAATACTATACGGCCTAACATTTTCCCCTCCTTCATAAAAAACAAATATTTCTTGGTATTTAAGGAAAGGCCAAACCTACGGCATTTCAGGAAAACTTTCCTCAAGTGACAGCGGTGCTCCTTATCAGACCTAGAGAAGACTGTGATGTCATCTAGATAGATCACCACAAACTGATATTTCTCCCCAATGAAGGCTATGTCCATAGCTCGTTGAAATGTTGCTCCTACATTCATTAATCCAAAAGGCATTTTGGCATACATGAATGTGCCCCAAGGAGTAGTGAAGGTTGTTTTTTCTCTGTCCTCAGGCATGACTAATATCTTATTATAGCCAGAAAAAACGTCAATCATGGATATCCTAGATGCACTAGTTACCCTTTGTAATATGTGATCCATTTTGGGCAAGGGATAGTTGTCCTTCTTTGAGCTCCTGTTCAGGTTCCTGAAATCGATGCAGAGCCTGATTTCTCCACTTTTCTTCCTCACCAGGACCAAATTGTCTACCCACTCAGAATATCTCAAGGGGACAATGATTTTGGCATCCAACAACTTTTTCACTTCTCTCTCCATGACAAGAAACAACATGGGATTTATCTATCTTAGCTTCTTCCTAAATGGCTTAGCCTCTCCCTTCAGTGGGATCTTGTGTTCAATGACAACTGTGTCATATATCTTGAGGTCTTCATAAGTCCATGCAAACACATCAACAAATTCTCTTAATAACTTGGTATATTTGTCCCTCTATTCTTTGGTCAAACTGCTTGACAACTTGAAAAACTTAGGCTCCCCTTATGTGTTGATGTTGCACTCTGCTGTATCATAATATTTATTTGAAACCCTAGCAATTACTGCCACAACATTCTCATCGAATAGTCTTTCTAAAGGGACTAGTCCCTTCAGAATGTGATTACTGGGCAAATGAATAATATGGTGATTAGCAATTTTATTTAAAAAATACCTCAGCATGAGGATGAATTTCAAGATTAGGATCCTAATCAATGTACAATGCAGAAAATTCATCGACGAACTGAATAAATTTTTTGATTTCAAGATCGTCTTTGAATACCTTCCAATGCTTGATATTGTTCGAAACAGATGGCCTATATCTTATATCGACCTCATATTTGATCTTAGGTGGAAGAGGGATCTTCAACAGACTAGATGAGATAGCTAAGGAATCATCCAAAGTATTTTCCTCTCTTGGAATAAAAGAAATGTTGAAAGCTGAGAAGAAATTATCAATCAGGTCCCACACTTCATTTTTGTAACTCCTAAGCTAAGGATGCTTAGCCCGATAAGCATTTCTGACTTGCTATATTATCAACTCAGCATCTCCGAACACTTCTACCTCCTTAATTCCCATTTCTTTTGCAACCCTCATACCCAGAACAAGAGCTTCATATTCTGCCACATTATTGGTAGCTTCAAATTATAGCTTGTATGACAGGGATATGGTTTCCTACCAAGGGGACACAAGAACCACTCTAGCGCCAGCGCCTTCTCTAGAAGAAGCTCCGTCGAATAAAAATTTACAAACAGAGGTGGTCAGAGGAGGTATCTCATGATTAAATATGGGTTGCTTTCTTATTTGAAAAGGGGCTTCAGGAGTCTCAATGATCTGCAATAAACTAGACCCCAAATCAGTGTCAAGTGCAAAGATGGGGTGATTAGTGGGGTCTAGTTCATCACTGACAATGTAGGCTAGCTGAGATTCTCTGTACAACCTCCTGTGTTCCCCTCCAAATACTGGAATGGTGGCATATGTGAGATCCATATGTAATGTTCCTCCAAGTTTTTTAATCCAAGATCTTGACAACAACATGTCAAACTTGGGGGGAACATCAACTACTACAATGTCCATGACCACACTCTTCATTGGCAGCTGAAATAAAGAGACCACCAAGTCTTTGATGACTCCAAGGCATTGAACCCTCCTTGAATCAAAAGAGTACAAATCATGATAATCCTTTGTCACTTCCAGTCCCAATTATTCCATGACTATTTTGGGCATAAGGTTGTGGGAAGCTTCTGAAATCATGAGGCAATTATGCAACACTTTATCATGTATGTTCAGGGATGTGTAGAAGGGAGGGGATGAATCATCTCTGTCTTCTACCATGGGACCTAGGACAATTGTTGTCTTTTCATCTTGAAGATTTGTTGAGTCTATAGAAGGCTGCAGGGACTCAGATTGTAGCATCTTGGAGAGGGACCTTTTGAAATCTTCATTTTTAACTAGCTCTAAGAGGGGAACAAGAATTCTAATCTTTTGAATTTCATGCTCAAAACTAAAGGAGGGAAAAGGAATAGGATCTTCCCTTACCTTAGAGATAGGTTCTTTGGCTATTGGCAAAGTATTCTAAGTTTTCTTTTTTTTAGTAGTGATTGTAGCAGGTTTAGTAGGTTTTTCCACTATGAGGGGTTGATCATGGCTATCAAAATTTCCTTCTTTCTTCTTTGACCTAAGATGATATCTATTAGGAGTGTTGTTGGCCTTTTCCCCTTTACCCAACTCATTGACTTGAATGTTCATAAAGGATCCTTCATATGTATATTGAGTCAAATAGGGAAAAGGGAAAGTGTCTTCAATACAGTGAATTTTGGGGTCGAGCTCATCTATCTCTTCTCCTTCCTCATGAGAAACTAGGCTATTTTGGAGAGGGGTTTGAATTCTCTAATCATCTTTGTCTTTGCTCCTTTTTTCCCTCGGCAAATCCTATGGCACATTATTGCTAGGCCTCCTGAAGCCTCTGTTATTAGTATTTTGGGGATTTTTGTAAATGGGTTTCCCTTCTAACTCCCACCTTTCCATTCTAGACGAAAGTGACTTTAGCACTTTAGTTACCTCGTCCATCTACAGGGGAAGTGGAGAGGAATAGGATGGGGATGCTTCAAGTCTCTTCTTGGATATGTCTCTATCAGCCTTATTCTTGAGTTGGTCAATAACCAATATGTTAGATTCTACTTCCACAGCTGCATCCTGCACATGAGCCAGAGTAGTTGTTCTCCCTTCCCTCAACAAGAGGAAGAAATCGGGATCAAAAGCACTAGCATAAGTGATTTTAGCAGAGGCTTCTAAGGAATTTATTTTAGCGGGGATCTTATTGTACATTTTATTGAATCTCTTGGAGAATTCATAGATAGACTCTCCTTCCTGTCTCTTCAAAGATCCAAACTCTGTCATGTAATACATGAAGTCCTTTTTGTCTCCCCACTGTCTCAAAAAGGCGTTATCCAAAGCCTCAATCCCATCAATAGATCCAGGAGGCAGGGCCCTAAATCACTTTTTATCCTCACCTTCAAGGCTATGGATGAAAATCCTCATCCATACGTCTGCATGCATGATAACATGATCATATGTAAAACTGTAAAAGGCTTCAAGGTGTTCCTCTGCAACTATGCCCCCTTCGCCTATAAAATTGGGTAGCTGCTTAAGGTAGCCATCTATTGGAAGGGCATTGAAAGGCTGAGGTAACAAAAGGGGAGCATACCTAGAGGCTATTATAGCCTCCATTCTGGTTATGGGGGGATTTTCTCCTGCCATAGGAATATTAGGTGGAGGAGAACTCAGAAGAGAAGGAGCTTGAACAAGGGATACTAGAAATGATCTTACATGTGGATGGGGAAATAATGGGGGATTTAGAGAGAAGGCTAAGTTGCTTGAGTCAGCAGATGTTGCTCTCTGTGCAGTAGTAGCAATAGTAATAAGAGGAGGGGTGGTAAATCTAGGGGTGAGGAAATATTATATGGTCCTAGGTCTATGCCAAGGTACAACTTCAGGGGAGAGGGGAGTGACAAGGATTTCTCCCTCCAATCCCAGACCAGGAGGGGAGAACTCAGCAGGAACACTCCCGAAATTCAATAAATGAGAAACTTCAAAAAAAGGTCTGCTAGGAAGCTGAGAAGAAGAAAATGGAGTTCCTACAGAAGGAGATGGAAAATTACCTGGTTTGGCGGTGGAAATTTCTCCTTCAGAGGCCTTTCCTTTTCTGAAAATCACCTCCAGATAAACTTCAGGTGTAGCTAGAGGCAATTGTGGATGGGACCACGTGTGTCTACCTCTAGAAGCCACAACTAAAACAACAAGTTCGCAACATTGGATTCGTCACAGTGGATTTGCCAGGTGCATAGTAGCAATCTCATAGGGATTTGATGCCTGATGCACCTTCAAAATTAGAGGCTCGATGTCATTCAATCCCAAGGAAAATTTTCAAATTCGTCCCCAGCAGTGATGCCATAAATGTTATCATCATAAGTCACTCCTGGATTGCAGCAGGAGTAAGCCTAAGGCCCATCAGTTTAAGTGTCACAATTTGTTGATAAAAGGTGATGAATGGAAGTAAACTCAGAACAATATCGTTCTAACTCAGAAACTAGACCAAGCATGCACAAGCAGATGAGGTCTTGGTTCAATTTTAGGTAGTAAGTTGTAATAAGGGTGAGTAGGAGGAAGACTTATGTGAAGAAAAGTGAAGGGTTTGTGTAGGTATCAGGCTTCCAACATCTTGTAGAAGAGAACTTTTAACACAAGAACCTCTTATATTAAAAAGTGAAAACACTAAAAGAACATAACAAAATTATAATAAATCCTTTATCATAACACAGTCACGACGATTCATGTGAATCATTCAATCATGAACCCTTTTAGCATAAGATCAAAACAAGATGAAAAAGAGAGTTGCCTTACATTAAACAAGAAAATTTCATACACAAATACATAGCCAAGAAAACCAGTGCTTCATTAAAACATTACAGTTGGGAGCTCTGCTCTACCATCCATCCTTATAGAAATACAAAAACTGAGTATATATACTCAGGGAAATTTTCCACCTTCACAGCAGGAAGGTAGCCGAGACATTAAATTCCGAATTAGCATGTGCAAGCTCCTCAGTCAAACCTGGACATAACTCCTTCGTCAGATGCCATCTTAACTCAACATGGCTCTTGTAAGGGGATTTGCATACAAGGGTACCATGGGCTGATTGCTCTAAGCCTTTTCCATACCCTCTATTTATGAGTTGAGCTGAGGTCTCAACCACCTACTTAATATTCATTAACTACTTCTTCCATGGAGGGTGGATGCGACTAAAAACACAAAAAGAAACCCTTTGTTCTTTGAAGTCCCGATAGCCAAAATGTCGAAATGGATTCTGGGTGCTTTTCACATTTCATGTTTTAGGGTTTTGAAATGCAGTGGAAGAGAGAGACCTCGTGTCCTTTGAAGTCCCGGTAACTGAAATGTCTAAATGGATCCTGGGCGCTTTTTTCATTTCGCATTTCAGGGTTTCGAAATGTAATGGAAGAGAGAAACCCTTTTTCCTTTGAAGTCCTGGTAGCCGAAATGGTGAAATGGCTCCTGGGCACTTTTCGCATTTCGCGTTTCGGGGTTTCGAAATGCAGTGGAAGAGAGAAACCCTTTGTCTTTGAATTTTTGGTAACCGAAATGCTGGAATGGCCCCTGGGTGATTTTTTCATTTCGCATTTTGGGGTTTCGAAATGCAGTGGAAGAGAGCAACCCTTTGTCCTTTGAAGTCCCAGTAGTGGAAATGTCGAAATGGCTCTTGGGCACTTTTTGTATTTCATGTTTTGGGGTTTTGAAATGCAGTGGAAGAGAGAGACCCTATGTCCTTTGAGGTCTCGGTAACCGAAATGTCAAAATGGCTCTTAGGTGCTTTTCTTATTTCGTGTTTTGGGGTTTTGAAATGCAGTGGAAGAGAGCAACCCTTTGTCCTTTGAAGTCCTGGTAGCCAAAATGACGAAATGACTCCTGGGTTCTTTTCACATTTCACGTTTCGGGGTTTTGAAATGCAGTGAAAGAGAGAAACCCTTTGTCCTTTGAAGTATCGGCAGCCGAAATGTCAAAATGGCTCATCATTTCATGACTTAGGCCATAAGAGATGAGCTCATGCGCTAGACCTCATGCAACTTTGTGACTCAAACTTACCTGATGACCATCAATCTGCTCCATCTGTGAATCCTCGCCTTTGAAAAAAAAATGCCCGCTCACTTGATTTTAAGCTCGAAATGGACTTCTTCAGTGTGTTGTGCTCGATGCTCATGACTTGCAAGAATTGGTGCTAACAGTAAGGATTATGGAAATGAATGAAGTGAGGGATCTTTTCTAATTTATTTTCCACAATGAGGATATGGATAAAGACTTTGTATATGGGGTTTCTCTAAAATGGTTATACTTCTTTATAAAAAAACTACAAGTAAACAAAAATTATAGTTAAAATATCTACAAGTAAACCAAAACACCACATGGAACTTGGCATATATATCAATATCTACATATTCATGAGGATTGTGAACTTTTACTAATATAAAGCCTACTTTTAAAAACACGTCAACAACCTTATCTTTTCATTGTTCTTTCACTAGATCCATTATCCCATACAACTTGATAAGAGTTGTCAACGAGATGCATTTAGATCACCAATACCTTCATGAATCATAAAAGACAATTTTTTTATATAAGTAAATAATTTATATTAAGAAAATAAGCATGCATTTAGTTATATAAAATACTCTAGAAAACAATTAAGTTGTCACATGCCTTAATGAGCTTCTCTTTGTTTTGAGAATAGGTTATTCTCTACTAAATGTTGGTCACTTTAATTGCTTATTTAACTAAGCAATCAAGTCCTACATAAATTGTTAACCCAGGGAAGTCAGTTTATTTCAAAGGTAACCACGCACTATATATGCTCAATCTCAAAAGCAACTTAAAGTTATAGTACAAATATATTAATCACACTTGCCTTGAACAAACTGAAGTTCTAACTTGAATTACAGGAAAGCAACCTACCTATTGCAGAGCTCAAAGTTTAAAGAAATGATTAATTGAAGAATCCTGGATTACATTAAAATAACAACAAGATACTGCAATAGGAAAGACCAACTATTCTATAACCAGAGAACAGGACCCTATTCCTAGAGCAGGAATATTCAACACCTATTTCCGATCATCGCACTTCATGAACTCATTGCTTAATTGAAATAATCGACATACACACTGAAGGATGTCTATCTCTTAATAGAGAACAGGAACCTATTTCCTAAGCAGGAAACTTCAACAACTGTTTCTGATTAGCACACTTTCATGAACTCATTAATGCACTGAAGGCTAACTATCTCTAACAGAGAACATGACCTTATTTCCTAAGCAGTAAACTTTAGTACCTATTTCTAATTAGCACACTTTCATGAACTCATTAATGCACTGAAGGCTAACTATCTCTAACAGAGAACATGACCCTATTTCCTAAGCAGGAAACTTCAACACGTGTTTCTTATTAGCACACTTTCAAGAACTCATTAATGCACTGAAGGCTAAATATCTCTAACAGAGAACATGACCCTATTTCCTAAGCAAGAAACTTCAGCACCTGTTTCTGATCAGCACACTTTCATGAACTCATTAATGCACTGAAGGCTAACTATCTCTAACAGAGAATAGGACCCTATTTCCTAAGCAAGAAACTTCAGAACCTGTTTCTGATTAGCACACTTTCATAAATTCATTAAACAGGATTTCTAACTAAAATTATTAACAGTTACCCAAGCATGAATCACATGAAAACAATGTAACATTCAGTAAAGCAGAGTTTCAGCAAGACAGAGTCCAGTAAAGTAGTGTTTCATCAAAACAGAATCCAATAAAGTAGTGTTTCAGCAAAACATAATTTAATCAAGGCATAAACAAAAATCACACTAACACACTACAAAGATAACGGGTGAATCTTGTGAAGAAGGTGGGCCCTCCCTTCTCACAAGATTCCCTTGGAACGAAAGGAACTAAAGAGAAATGCTCAGAACAATCTTTTATTCATCTATCAACTGTGTTACATTATAATCTAAAGTAAAATATGTCCCTCTCTGTAAATCCTTTTCTAGCTAAAACAGATGGTTCCCTCGAATGGTGATTTCCTCTTATTTTAAAGAGGAGGATCCCTTCGATACAATTTAATCAACTAATTACAGGTGTACATCTGAGTCCTATTTTTAGTCAGATCGACTTTCTAAACTGGAATAGGATATCCTAGTCTCCCGCAACAGAATGTTATTACAAGTGTTGAGTGAGGTGTTGTTGTTGCGATTGGAGTAACAACTTATTTATTTGTCTCTTGTTACTGTTGTTGTATGTTGTTTCAGCATCGCAAATTGTGGGTTGTTTCAGCCATGGGATTTGCCTTTTGACTGTGTCATCACCTCTCAGGCAGTAGCAATGGTTGATGCTAGCTCGAGGTGTGACTGTTGTAGTCAATCTATGTGAGTTGTTGTTTCAACATCATTGACCATGGAATGTGTAATTTCTTATATGTTTCATCATCGTTGATCACGAACTGTGTAACGACTTTTATGTTTTAGCATCGTTGATCGCAGACTGTGTAACAACTTCTTCTGTGTTTCAGCATTGTTGACCACGGACTGTGTAACAGCTTCTTTTGTGTTTCAACATCGTTGACCACAGACTGTGTAACAGCTTCTTCTGTGTTTCAGTATCGTTGACCACGGACTGTGTGACAGCTTCTTCTATATGAGTCGTTGTTTCAGCCACAGTGTTTGCATGCTTTAACTATTTCAGCAACAGGCCTCAATTCTATTCTGTAGTTCGAATTGTTTCAACACTTATACATTTCTTATCAATGGTTAAGTACGAGAGTAATGTAAAATTATATGAAAAACAGATTAAACATATAGTAAAGAGAAGATATGTTGTATACCTTTGGAAAGATAGGGTAAAGTGATAATATGAGTTTAAATGTGAGTGAAACAAGAGTGTAATGTTGGCAAAAAGTGTAGGCAAAAAGGTACATTGTGTGGTCCTAACATCCCCCCCAACTTAAAATGTTGCATGTCCTCAGGAAACTTCACTCTGAATCAGAATCTGAATACCGACTATGAGCGTGCAAGTTACTCAAGCAGTAGCTGTGGGAGGTGCTATCGGTTGGAGCTTTGAACCCTTGAACACGTTGTAATCTTTGCCAAGATACTGTCTTTGTCTTCTTAGGCAACTTATAATGAATTTGATATCTCTCTGCTGGCAACTAAAGGATAAGAAAATAAAACTGGTACCCTATCCAACTTTTAGCACATTGTTGAACACACTTGATATAGTTAGGTACCCTGGAGATTTCTATCTCAAGATTAGTGGGGCTAAAAGGATTGTGTTCCTGTCTTTTCTCAGTAGATTGTTGCCAAAACATGTTGTTTGCCTATAGGGCAGCAATATCTGTGGATCTGATGAAGTGTTAACAATCCTGAAGCACTATTTTGTGTAGTTGTTGAATGTGTTCAGTCATCCCTAGTTTCTTTAAGAACTGATAATACCCTGTAACAAAGGTGGCAACATTTTTTGGTTCTTGTCTTATCTAGAGAAGGCGATTATCCTCATTGTGCTTGGCAGCTAGGAAGTCATCCTGCCATATAATCTGATTGTTGAGGAAGGAGGTGAGTGCCCTGATCTGGATGTCACCGACAAGAGGGTTAAGGTTAAGCTGTCGGTTTTCAGGGATGGCCTCATTATGAAAATATGCCTCACAGAGGAGGTGCTAATCCATAACAGAGGCTTCTGCAAAGGTTTTGACAAAATCTGTTGGTTGTAACACTGCATGGGGTTTGCCTTCTGTGATTGATTTGATCTGAAACCATGTAAGTTGTTCCATGAGGAACAAGGAGTAATTGCATGATGGTTTCCTTGCAACCAATAGCTTTTGTGCCAAGTCAAATATCAGGAGAATTCTACCTTTTATCTCATTGTTCTGTTTCTTAAAGGTACGAGCTTTCGGGTGTGTTTGTTCCAAAGCTTCCCAATTTGAGTAGGTATGATTTATCCAGATTTGTCTGTTTTTCTGCAGGCTTTTGGCCTGTGTAACAACAAACTCTTTTTTCCATTTTTCTATTATTGCCTTCTCATCCCATGGTTGAGTTTGTGTTTCAGCGTTGCAAGTAATAGGCTAAGGTAGGGTCTAAGTTTATGTTTCAGCGTTGCAAGTAGTAGGGTGAGGTAGGGTCTGAGTGGCTTGTTCCACAAAGGTCTGGATATTGATCTGGCTAGGAGGGGCATATTCATCAATAGGTAATGTTTGTATAGCTTTATTAACATATGCAGGGGTTTCATATTTGACATTTGTTGTAGGCCAGGGTTCAGTCTTTATTTTGGAGGGTCCTGCTGGTTCTTGTGTAACAACGGGATTTTCTTGTTTGACTGCAAAAGTTGAAGGAGCAGAGGGAGCTCCTGGTATTGGGATTTGAATTACTTTGTAGCCTACTTGATAGTAGATGTCCCCACTTTGACAACACATATATTCTCTACACGGATTCTTTGTTGTAGTTCCTTCTGACATGGTCACTGTGCAAGCTAGGGTGTACAAATTAAGTTCCTTTTCATAGGCTTCCTTTGCCATGTCTAGATCTTGCTTGTAGGCTTCCAGATCAAACTTTAGGAACTCATTTTCTTGTAAAACAGAGGCCATTGTTGGTTCTAGTTGAGGAGTGACTGGTTCTTGTGTAGCAGTCACAGCTGCACTAGATGGTTCTTGTGGAGAAGCTACAGGATCAATAGTTGCTTCTTGTGTTTCAGCTTGTTGATGTAAGGAAAGTAGTGTTGTGGCACCCTCGGCCTCTGATTCCTATAACTCAGTGTCAATATCAGCAACTGGCTCTTGTGTTTCAGCTGTAGCTGGTTCTTGTGTGGCAGCTATGGCTGGTTCTTGTGTTTCAACCACTGAATGAGTAGTTGGTTCTTGTGTTTCAGCTACTGAATGGGTAGCTGGTTCTTGTGTTTTAGCTACTGAATGGGTAGTTTATTCTTGTGTTTCAGCTACTGAATGGGTAGCTAGTTCTTGTGTTTCAGCTACTGAATGGGTAGCTGGTTCTTGTGTTTCAGCTACTTGATTTGAAACAGATGATGTCGCAACACCCTGGGCATATGGCTCTTGTGTTTCAGTGCTCGTGGGTGGAATAGGCAAAGATTTCGGCATTTGGGAGGTTGGAGGTGTACGTGGTATTAGTCGGATGGTTTGGGGGTCTATGGCGGTGGTAGTAGTGGTTGCCCTTGTTGAGGCCCTTGTTCGTTTTCTTTGTAAAAAGGGCAGAAAGAAAGGAATTTGTTTTCATTTTCATGGGGGTTTTTCCTCAATGATGGGGTAGGGAGAATTGTCTGGCTCAAAATCATCGCTAAGAATATGAAGGGTAGGAGTGGATGATTATGCTAAAGTGTGGGGAGGGCTTGGTATGGTAGGGGGGTTAATTGGACTGATTGGTTCTATAGACAGACTGTTAGGTATTTCTGGAGAGTCTGGAGAGTTTTGTGGTTGCTAGTCCTGAAGATTTTCAGGAATTTCAGCGGCTTCTTGGGGATATATAGGTGGGTTGTTTAGTGGAAGGTTTTGTGGGGAAAAACCCTTTTGGATAAGTAGTTGAACAAGACGGTGATGGGTGAGTGAAAGGGTGGGATCTTTAGCCTTTTTACAGTAGTGCAACATATTTTTGAGACAACCGAGCAGATAATAAGGAATGTTCACCAATCTATTATGCCGTAAATGAGACAACAGGAGAAAATTGTGCTGGTAGACTACCTGGTATTGACCTTCATAGGTAAGGCAGTGTTTGATGAATTTTGTAACTTCCGGCCATGGGGGCGCCAATGAGCTAAGTCGGACACCCCGACCTTTAAATTCAATTTGTTCCTCTAGCAAGAGGAAATCCCGCTGGGCATTTAGGATGATATGTTTGAGGATGAACAAGTGAATGCCATTGGTAGGGAGACCCAAAACCTGTGCTATATCCTCTTCTGTAACTTAGATTCCAACCCCTTGAACAATGGAATGATCTCCCTGGAGATTTTGAGCAAATTGTAGAACCTTTTGTTGATCAAACCTCTCGAGTCTCTGAATATAACTGAGCCATCCTGCCTATAGAAAAATTTGATAGGCTTCTAGATACAGTTCTAACAGGGCTGTCGTGGCAGGTTCATACCATATAACAGAGCCCCCCATAGCTAACAGCTCAGTAAAATACACCGTCAAATATTCGAGTAACATCTTCTGTGCAGAGTAAGTTTTTTTTTCGAGTGAAGGCATACAAATGGCGATGAAACAAACGAACGGATGGTAAATAGGAATGGCGGTGGTTAATTTGTGTGAAATGATGGTATACAAGTTTGATATTTCCTCCCCCCCTTCTAATGTGGATAATAATGATTTTACACGGGTGGTAATAATGATTTGGAATATTCTCATTAACTATAGCTTAATTGTATTTACATAGAATTTACATACCTTGCCTTACCTTTTGATTCGTACTTAAACAAAATACAATTCATGTCCATAATAGTTCTGTAGTGGCCATGGTAGAGACTTTTGGTTTATTAGCTGAATTGTATCAAGGATTTGTTGACTAGAAGGACAAAATATAGTATGAGAGCATGAAGGCTTAATAACAGAGACTTCTGAAAAGTTGGTGCTTCAGCGATAGGAAGAATAGAGGAATGTTTGCTGAAGAGTCATGTCACAGAATACTGCTGAGGAAGTGGTGTTTCAGCCATAGAAAGAAGGGCGAAACAATTGTTGGAAGGTGTTGTTTCATCAATGGGATGATGTGAAGAATTGCAGAATAGTAGTGTTTCGGCCATGAGAAAATGGCGGAAGAGTTACTGAATAGTGGTGTTTCAGCAGTGGGGAAAATGGTGAAAGGTTGCTGACAGTGGTGTTACAGCAATGAAAAAAATGTGAAGAATTGCAGAACCGTGGTGTTTTGGCAAGGGGAAAATGATGAAAGGTTGTTGATAGTGGTGTTTCTGCAATGGGGAAAATGGTGAAGGGTTGCTGAACAATAGTGTTTCAGCAATAGAAAGAAGGTGAAACAATTGTTGGACGGTGTTGTTTCGTCAATGGGAAAATGTGAAGAATTGTTGAATAGTAGTGTTTCAGCCATGAGAAAATGGCGGAAGAGTTGTTGAATAGTGGTGTTTCAGCAGTGGGGAAAATGGCAAAAGGTTGCTGACAGTGGTGTTTCAGTAATGAAAAAAATGTGAAGAATTGCAGAACCGTGGTGTTTTGGCAAGGGGAAAATGACCAAAGGTTGTTGGCAGTGGTGTTTCAACAATGGGGAAAATGGCGAAGGGTTGTTGAACAGTGGTGTTTCAACAATAGAAAGAAGGTGAAACAATTGTTGGACGGTGTTGTTTCTTCAATGGGAAAATGTGAAGAATTGCTTAACAATAGTGTTTCAGCAATGGGGAAAAATGGTGAGAGGTTGCTGACAGTGGTGTTTCAGCAATGGGAAAATGGTGAAAGGTTGTTGAACAATGGTGTTTCAGCAATGGAAAATGGTGAAAGGTTGCTGACAGTGGTGTTTCAGTAATGGGGGAGTTTTTCTCTTCTTGAAGTAAGATCATCCTTCCTTAGTAAGCCTTTGCTTTGATCGGGAATATGTGGCCTTAAAATCTTCTTTGGAAATAGGGTGCTGGTACAGACAGAGTCGATGACCATTTACAAGTAATGGTGTTTTAGAGTCATCGATTGTGATAAGCCTTACTGTTCCATTGGGGAAAACAGTGTCTACTTCGTAGGGTCCAAGCCATCTTATATGTAATTTCCCTTGGAATTCTTTAAATCGAGAGTCGTACAGTAGGGCCCAATTACCTTTTTGGAATTTCTTATGCTTGATAGTTTTTTCATGCCATTTTGAACTTTGTTGTTGAATCATAGTTGTCTGATGAATGACATCTAGTCCTTTTTCATCCAATTCATTAAGTTGTTGCAACCTAGCTGTCTGTGCATCGGTTAAATCAAGGTTGACAGCTGAAGCAGTCCTTAAGGTTTTGATTTCAAATTCCACAGGAAAGACAACACTCTTTCCATAAACTAATTCATAGGGAGAGAATCCTGTAGTATTTCTCCAGGTAGTTTTGTAGGCCCATAATGCTTCAGGGAGTCTGTAAGACCAATCCTTTATGTTTTCCTTCACTGTTTTTGTAAGAATGGATTCTATTACTTTATTTGTGCTTTCCACCTATCCATTGGCTTGGGGGTGGTATGCTGTAGTCATTCTATGTTGAATATGATATTTTTGAAGGGTGGCTTTAAAACCATGAGAAGTGAAAGGAGGTCCTCCATCTGTAACTAATTCTCTTGGCACTCCAAATCTGATGAAGATGTCTTCAAATAAGAAATCTATAACTGCTTCTTTGGTCACTCTATGGAGTGCTTTAGCCTCCACCCATTTGGTCATACAGTCTGTACAGACCACTATGTAAAATTTCTGATTGGATGGGGGGTTAATGGGTCCTACAAAGTCTAAGGCCCATTTTTCAAATGGTTCAAGTACTATCTGGGGGTTTAATGGAATTTCATCTCTATGATTAGGTTGGCCCGTTCTTTGGCAGCTATCAAAGGCCTGGACATATTTCTTTGCATCTTTGAAAAGTGAGGGACAATAGTACCCCATCCTGAAAATTTTATGTGTTGTTCTCTTATTAGCAAAATTTCCTCCACAAGGGCCATCATGACAATATTTTAGTAGATCATAAACCTCATCTTCTCTAATGCACCTTTGGATTTCTTGATCAGGTCCTGTATGGAAAAGACACCCACTTATCCAACTATACCGAGCACTTTGTTGAATGATTCTTCTTTTCTCTCGGTGGGATAGGTGTGGTGGTAACTTCCCTACAACCAAGTAGTTAGCAATGTCTGCATACCAAGGTGAGTGAGAAGAAACTGCAAATAGGTATTCATCAGGAAAGGAATCATATATTGGGGTATCATCATCAGGTGTTAACCAAGAAAGGAAATCAACAACTACATTTTCTTTTCCTGGTCTATCTACAATTGTAATATCAAATTCTTGCAATAATAATAACCATCTGGTGACTTGAGCGTTTGTGATAGGTTTGTTCATTAGGCATTTGATAGCTGAGTGATCAGTATGGACAAGACTAGAATAGCCAGTGATGTAATGTCTAAATTTGTTAATAGCATAGATAACTGCTAAGAATTCCTTTTCGGTGACTGTATAATTGAGTTCAGTAGGAGTCATATTCTTGCTGATGAAATAAATAGCATAAGGGAGATGATTTTCTTCTTGTCCCAAGACAACTCCTATTGAAGTATCTGAAGCATCTGAGGATATATGAAAGGGAAGTGTCCAATCAGGTCCTCTGAGAATAGGGGTTGTAGATAACTGATGTTTAAGTGTATTAAATGCTTCTTGGTAAGAATTAGTCCATTTGAATTCAACATTTTTCATCAGTAACACAAATAGGGGAGAAGCTATTTTGGAAAAAAAATTGATAAATCTTCTGTAGTATCCAGCATGTCCTAGAAAGCTTCTTACCTCTGTTTGGGTTTTGGGAGTAGGAAGATCCTTAATGACTTGTATCTTAGATGGGTCTACCTGAATTCCTTGAGATGAGATAAAATGTCCAAGCACTATTCCTTCACTCATCATCATATAACATTTTTCTGTACTTAAGGAGAGTTGGGCTTGTATGCATCATTTAAGCACTTTCTCAAGGTTTTGTAGTGCTTCTTGAAAAGAAACACCATAGGGAGTAAATTCATCCATAAAAATTTTCGTAGAGTCATTAAGCATATCAGAAAAGATTCCTATAACTGCTCTTTGGAAGGTTGTTGGTACATTACATAGTCCAAATGGGAGAACTCTATAAGAAAAGGTTCCCCAAGGGCTAGTAAAAGTGGTTTTATCTTGATCTTGGGGTGCAATTTTGATCTGGTTATACCCATTGAAACCATCTAAAAATGAGAAAAAATTCTTCCCTGACAAAATATCTAACACTTGATCAATGAATGGTAATGGAAAGTGATCTTTTTGAGTAGCTTTATTTAGGGCTCTATAATCCACACATACTCTCCATTTCCCATTTTTCTTAGGAACTATTACCAACGGGGAAACCCATTCATTGTCTGATATAAGATAAATAAACCCTGCATCAAGCAATTTTTGAAGTTCTTCTTTAAGGATGTCTCTCAAATTAGGGTTCATTCGTCGTTGATATTGG
Organism: Picea engelmannii; assembly: GCA_009831015.1. Lineage (NCBI taxonomy): Eukaryota > Viridiplantae > Streptophyta > Pinopsida > Pinales > Pinaceae > Picea > Picea engelmannii. The sequence goes on along the minus strand of ML790444.1, from coordinate 648,755 downwards.
CAGATCGGTCGACAATCCTCCTTAATATATATTCTATGAGTACATAATCCGGGAGAGATTCCTTTCATATCTGTATAGTCCCATGCGAATGCTTCTTTATTTTCCATAAGTAACTTCATTAATTGTTGTGTTTCAGCATCTGTCAGGTTAGGGTTTATGTTCAATGTTTTTCTAGGTTCAATTTCTACTGGTATGCTTTTAGAAGAGATGGTGGAAGATGTTTGAGGTGGGTTTTCAGAGTTAAGGTTTTCTTGATTGTCTCACTCCAACAGTGCAGCTAACTAGTTGTGAGTTTATGGAGTCATGGAGGAGGGTTCACAAATAAAATTATTAATTACTTCATCCTCGGTGTTGTCTTTAAGGCTTAGAGCTTGTCTGATAGTCAATATGGGTTGAGTAAGTTGATCATCGAAGTCTACCCATACAGAATTATCATTATTAATCAGGGGTGTAGCATGAGGGTATAGGGTAAGCTGTTTGGTTTCGTAACTGTTGGAAATTTTCATTGAACCTGATCTACAACTGATAAAAGCATCTACTGTGGCTAGCCAAGGCCTGCCCAAAATTAGAGGATGGCCCCCCAACTTTGTTTTGGGTTGTAATACCACAAATTCAGCTGGATAATTCCAGGATTCTACTGAGATGATTAGGTCTTCAATGACTCCCTATGTTTTAATTATGTATTGGTCAGCTAATTCTAGGATAGTTGGGGTGTCTCTGGTTTCATTTTTCAATTGTAACAATTGTGAGGTTTCCAGAGTCATAATGTTGATAGCGGATCCTAAGTCTACCAGGACTTGAGGGATTAACGTTTTTCCAATTTGTACTAAGAAGGTAGGGTGGCCGGGATCACCATATTTAACTGGGGGGGCTTTACCTGACATTAGTGCAGACAAATCACCCATAACATGGACTGTGAGGGGATCCTTAATTTTCCTACCAGGATTCTTAACACAAATGTCTCGCATTGTCCTGGCATATATTGGTACGTCTCGGAGTGCTTGTAGTAGAGGAATTTTGACATACAAATTTTGTAATTCCCCTAGAATATTGAAAGCTGGTGGCTCAGACGTTTTAGTCAAAGATAAATGCTTATGAAATGGTGGTTCTGCTGTTTCAGTAGCATTGTTAGAGGATGATTGTACCTCTTCAGGTACATCATGCTCTTTTGTTTCCTCTTTATCAAAAGAGGTAACATCGGCTATGGTAGGTACTACTATTATCCCAGATCGTAAATGAATATCGTTGCATTGCGCAGGGAGAAGAGAAAGTGTAGGTTGGTTATGAATATCAATGCACTGCACAACTTTATTATTGGGTTTAGGGTTAGGTTGTACAGGTAGTTGGGGTCTCATTATTTGATTGTTTGGTGGAGTACCTGATGGTAAGTGTTTATGGATAAATTCGTGAGTGCGGACACAGACCAATCTCCCCAGATCCACCTGGATCTGGAACAAACCGTAACAGAATACTACTCTTTCCCTAGATCTCGATATTGAACGAACTAAGAGAAATGGATGGTGTTCATACCTTATAAACACTCTCCTTTAATCTCTGTTGTTCCTTGCTCTGATCCGATGCTCTTGTGTCGTTCCAATCACAACAACACAAACCAATCACAGCAAAGGCATTAATATATTCAATACCTAGTCTATACATGTGATCAAGGAATCATGTAATAAGATGACATCATCATTATGGGAAAGGGACATATTCATGTATTTCATTAACTGAAAGAGAAATACACAACCTGAGCCTTGATGTCATATATATCCTTTCGATGGCTCCTAGCTCTGACACACACACTTGCTCATGCATGAAGAAGTTCAACCACATATGATTACTTGTAGTCTCTTGCTGTTGTAGCTTCAATCCTCCATACTGTCTTGCACCAGTTCTCCAATCAATCTCTAGC
>ML790444.1:631657-641741 GCA_009831015.1 Picea engelmannii | reverse complement strand
CCAATCATAGCAAAGGCATTAATATATTCAATACCTAGTCTATACATGTGATCAAGGAATCATGTAATAAGATGACATCATCATTATGGGAAAGGGACATATTCATGTATTGCATTAACTGAAAGAGAAATATACAACCTGAGTCTTGATTTCGTAGATCTCCTTTCGATGGCTCCTAGCTCTGACACACACACTTGCTCATGCATGAAGAAGTTCAACCACATATGATTACTTGTAGTCTCTTGCTGCTATAGCTTCAATCCTCCATATTGTCTTGCACCAGTTCTCCAATCAATCTCTAGCTAGCTTGCTTCTCCTTGTTCTTATGCTTGTGCTTAACCTTTGCTTCTTGCTTAACCATTTCCATAAGTAATCTCCTCAATATATAGTAGAAGATTGATTAGTTACTTGGATAGGGAATGATCCCAAGATATCTGGAAAGTCAGTATTTTGCTAACCATTCGAACTCCAACTCACCCTTCTAGAAGATTCCTTCTAGAAGGATCGAGAACTTATTCATTTTCTTCCTTTATAAACATGTCCGCACCCTAACCATTAACACAGTGTGGAAAGTCCGCAATCAAGCTGAATGCAGCATGCGGAAATTAAGGATTCCCGCAGGAGAGTATATATGCAGCCTGCGAACTATTTCCAAAAATGTGATTTTGAGAAAATGATAAGTGTAACCTTCTTCTGGAAAATGTTCTTAATGAAGAGTTTGATCTTCCATCATCATGAAATAATCATATTATCATCTTGATAACCAAAAATGTGGATAATAGTAAGGAGAGTGGTTGTAGAAATTCTGATTGAGGTAATTGATTTGGGAAGGGGAGTTGTTGTCCTTTCCAATTTGGATTCCATTGGTTCTGATATGGTTGTTATTGTTGTGGAGGCCAAGGAGTCCACATTGATGGATCAACAAAGGGTGGATTAGTTTGTTGCATGGGTGGGTAATTCATTTGATTAGGATATTGCATTTGATTATAGGGAGGGTAACTCATTTGATTGAAAGAAGGATAATTATTCCAGTGATTAGAAGATGTAAATGGCATGTTAGAATTCATACCTTGTCCCTGCAGTTGCCATTGCCTTCTCTATGTCAATAGATAGACAACTTCAGCTTCTTCATCCGTTGGTTGTAATGCTGCCTTGATCCCTGGTAAAGATGGGCATTGTTGAGTCTCATGATCTTTATCACAGATGGTGCAGATTAGATTTTTGTCCAATGGACATTCCCTTCGTGGGTGCTTGTCTCTTCATTTAGAACAAAAGATGGACAGGGCTGCTTCTGCTTTTTCTCGCTTCTTTTGAATCTACAGGGTATCAATTTGTGAGGAAAAAGAGCTTAACATTTCAATTTTGAAACCTTCAAGTAAATTACCTATCTTGGCTCTTGTTTCTCCCCCACTGGCTAATTTTTGGACTCTTTAAAATGTGGTGTCCCTGTTGTTTGATCTATTTCTTGAAGCTCCTCTTGAACATCTTTTGCATAAATTAACAATTTCATCATATGATTCCTTAGATATGTCCCCTTTTCCAAGCATATTCAGCATATCTAGACAATCATCCCTTAATCCTTTTAATAATATAGTTTTAAGAATATCTTTACTTACATTGGGGTGACTGGATCTTTGTATATTATACTGTAGCCTTTCTACAAAGTCCTCCATATTTTCATCCTCTTTCTGCATCATCTTAAATAGTTCCTCCCTCTTTTCTCTTGTTCGGTAGTAGTCCTGGTATTTATTCAGGAATTTCTATTTCATTTGGTCCCATGTTGTGATTACATGGCCTCCAAGACTCATGAACCATCTTAATGCATTTCCTTTCAATGTTGCTGGAAATAGCTTTAATTTTTGAGCATTGGAAACGTAATCATAACTTCTGCATAATATATCAAACTCAAAAAGGAATTCATTAGGATCTTCTGAAGACAAACCATGAAAATTAGGTAGTGATGAGAGTGGAATGTTCTTCATGGGGGCTACCCCTCTAGGAAGATCACCAATAGGAAATCCTAATGTGGAAAAAGAGTTTTCGTCATTTACCTCTCCTTCAGGACCTGCCTGTTCTTCATGATGCAATTCTTCATTGTACTCATCCATGTTTTCTTCTATATGCTCCCCTGCTGCACTTGCTCTGTCCTCAATGTTTCCTGCTAGTTTCTTGACTATCTCAGGACTCCAAACTTCTTTCCCCATTTCTAAGTTTTGTTGAAATGAAGGTTGGGATTTTGGTTTCCGAGTATTTGGTCGTTGAGCAGTAGATTCAGACTTTGATATAATCTCGTAAATATAAGTCTTTCTTCCTCCTCTTCCTCTGCCCCTTCCACATGTAGGTTCAGTGTCTTTGGGGTCTCCACATCCTCTCATGCAATCTTTGTATCTGAAAAATCATGTTCTTTTGAAATCTATAATTACCTTCCCCGGCAACAGCGCCAAAATGTTGGTCACTTTAATTGCTTATTTAACTAAACAATCAAGTGCTACATAAATTGTCAACCCAGGGAAGTCTGTTTATTTCAAAGGTAACCACGCACTATATATTCTCAATCTCAAAAGCAACCTAAAGTTGTAGTACAAATATATTAATCACACTTGCCTTGAACAAACTGAAGTTCTAACTTGAATTACAGGAAAGCAACCTACCTATTGCAGAGCTTAAAGTTTAAAGAAATGATTAATTGAAGAATCTTGGATTACATTAAAATAACAACAAGATACTGTAACAGGAAAGACTAACTATTCTGTAACCAGAGAACGAGACCCTATTCCCAGAGCAGGAATCTTCGGTACCTATTTCCGATCATCACACTTCATGAACTCATTGCTTAACTGAAATAATCGACATACACACTGAAGGTTGTCTATCTCTTAACAGAGAATAGGACCCTATTTCCTAAGTAGGAAACTTCAACACCTGTTTCTGATTAGCACACTTTCATGAACTCATTAATGCATTGAAGGCTAACTATCTCTAACAGAGAACAAGACCCTATTTCCTAAGAAGGAAACTTCAACACCTGTTTCTGATTAGCACACTTTCATGAACTCATTAATGCACTGAAGGCTAACTATCTCTAACAGAGAACATGACCCTATTTCCTAAGCAGGAAACTTCAGCACCTGTTTCTGATTAGCACACTTTCATGAACTCATTAATGCATTGAAGGCTAACTATCTCTAACATAGAACATGACCCTATTTCCTAAGCAGGAAACTTCAACACACGTTTCTGATTAGCACACTTTCATGAACTCATTAATGCACTGAAGGCTAACTATCTCTAACAGAGAACATGACCCTATTTCCTAGGAAGGAAACTTCATCACCTGTTTCTGATTAGCACACTTTCATAAATTCATCAAACATGATTGCTAACTAAAATGATTAACAGTTACCCAAGCATGAATTACATGAAAACAATGTAACATTTAGTAAAGCATAGTTTCAACAAGAAAGAGTTCAGTAAAGTAGTGTTTCAGCAAAACATAATCCAATGAAGTAGTGTTTCAGTAAAACATAATTTAATCAAGGTATAAACATAAATCACACTAACACACTACAAAGATAACGGGTGAATCTTGTGAAGAAGGTGGGCCCTCCCTTCTCACAAGATTCCCCTGGAACGAAAGGAACTAAAGAGAAATGCCCAGAATAATCTTTTATTCATCTATCAACTGTGTTACATTACAATCTGAAGTAAAATATGTCCCTCTTTGTAAATCCTTTTCTAGCTAAAACAGATGGTTCCCTCGAATGGTGATTTCCTCTTATTTTAAAGAGGAGGATCCCTTCGATACAATTTAATCAACTAATTACAGGTGTACATCTGAGTCCTATTTTTAGTCAGATTGACTTTCTAAACTGGAATAGGATATCCTAGTCTCCCGCAACAGAATGCTATTACAAGTGCTAAGTGAGGTGTTGTTGTTGTGGTTGGAGTAACAACTTCTTTATTTGTCTCTTGTTACTGTTGTTGTATGCTATTTCAGCATTGCAAATTGCGGGCTGTTTCAGCCACGGGATTTGTGTTTTGACTGTGTCATCACCTCTCAGGCAGCAATGATGGTTGATGCTAGCTCGAGGTGCGGTTGTTGTAGTCAATCTGTGTGAGTTGTTGTTTCAGCATCATTGACCATGAATTGTGTAAATGCTTCTTTGTTTCAGCATCGTTGATCACAGACTGTGTAATGGCTTCTGTGTTTCAGCATTGTTGATCATGGACTGTGTAACAACTTCTTCTGTGTTTCAGCATCGTTGACCATAGACTGTGTAACAAATTCTTATGTGTTTCAGCATCATTGACCACAGACTGTGTAACATCTTTTTCTGTATGAGTTACTGTTTCAGCCACGGGGTTTGCGTGCTTTAACTATTTCAGCAACATGGCTCAATGCTATTCTGCAATTCGAACTGTTTCAACACTTATACATTTATGATCAATGGTTAAGTACGAGAGTAATGTAAAATTATATGCAAAACAGATTAAACATATAGTAAAGAGAAGAGACGTTGTATACCTTTGGAAAGATAGGGTAAAGTGATAATATGAGTTTAAATGTGAGTGAAACAAGAGTGTAATGGTGGAAAAAAGTGTAGGAAAAAAGGTACATTGTGTGGTCCTAACACTAAACAGGGGCAACCACGTGAAGGTGGAAGCTCATATTTCCCCTCCCCCCCCTCACATCACTCTCAATTTCCCATACCCAACAAATGATTTTCTCTATATAGAAAACAAATATACATTAATGCATAACTAGGATAGTCATCAAAACATATGAACATATAAACATCGATAAAGATCCAAAAATAGGTCATGAATTTATACATCTAATTTTTCTTTGATTTACGTTTTTTTACTTTCACAAAACTGACAATTGGGATATCATCATCATCCAACGACATTGTATTTCGTGTGCCCTATCCTTCTATTATTTATGTGCACTCAGGTACCATACTTCTGGTACGTCACTGAGAAGGGTTTGCTGGCATCTGTTCAAGGATGTGAACTGGAAGAACGAAAATGATCATATCGATATGTTGAAATATAATTGAAATAACTAATTCATTGTTTTGATTAACATTACAGCATTGCTCTTTACCTGTCTCTGTAGCTGGGATAGTTGGTGCGTTAATTTCATATCCACTTGGTTTCTCTCACATTTCACCCTCCTGAGCTACATTCTCTTCAATTTTGAGAAGATAATATATAAGTATAAGTCAGGAAATAAATATCTACAATCACAGTAAATATTTCTAATTCAGACGCATATATACCGGAATGGGTACTCTGCTCTACATTATCACTGGACATGTGGACCCTTGTATGATGCGGTATTTTTTGAATACTGCTCGATTCATCACTGCAGTAGCACTGTTTCTTAAAAACAAACATAAATACTTAGTTAAGGGTGATATAATAAAATATGAAAATAATTTACAAGCATGCTACTGCAGTTTCCTTATTCATTTGATTTACCTACGTGGTTGGGGAGATAGGAGTCTGGCCCAAGCATTTTCTATATTCAATGACACTTTTAAAACCATGCTTGTAACCAAGCTTTAGGTCCTCCTCAGTGGCAACAGTGTCAAACATATTTAACTGCAATGCATAACACCATTAAAAATACCAATAACAAAAACATATATTTGTTCGCTACTATTACATAAATATTAACCACAGTTAATCATTTAAATCTTACTATTCAGGATTTGATTTTTCCATAGCCACCCTGGCCTAGTTTATGCTGGCTATGTTTTTCCACTCTGGCCTTTGTTGCTTTGGATGTGTCTGGTAGCCTACATATGGAATTTTTGAAAAAAAATAGATATCGGAATTGTTACTTAAAAAAGGAAAGAAAAACATAAATGCTCATATTTCACTGATAATATAACATGTGTTGTACCTTGCTTGACCATCTCGTGGTTTTCGTCCTTGTTTTCTAAACAAGTTCTCCTTTGCATCCTCTATTAGTGCCTTCCACTCTTTCTCGAAAACCATGGGATGACCCTCGTGCTTTAGGTCTATTTGCAATTTATCCCTATACTGGGCCCTGTTGTATTTTAAATTATCGCCGACTAACTTTGTAACCACTTTCTTGTTGAAAGTGTTTCCGAACAAGTTCACCATGTGATCTATTAAATCATATTTCTTTTTTCTATCTTAGCCATTCCACCGTGTGCGAATGGTGGGGCCAAACAACTCCAATTCTTTGTCATGTAAGTTTCTATGGAAAACATTGTTTCCTATAGTAACGTGTTATCCATTAATCAATTAATAATCTCAACAAATGTCCATTTCAATTTCATTAAAAAAATGAATCAATTAATGGGACAATTACCTGCAATCTTCTGAATCGTTATCAGAACACATGCGTCATCCACCAGAAAGGTGAAATCTAGTGATCTAGTGCTTTTAATTTGTTCTGCTCCATGCATAATAGTATCATGTGCACCTACACTATGTTCCTCTCTGGATTCATCATGTGGAGTCCCAGGCTCCGGCTCATCATGCTTCAAAATGTCATGCTGGTCAAAATCACCCCGCTCATCAATGGATTCGAGGGGAACCTCAAGAGGCTAAAAAAGCCTCAATTGCACTTTTCTATGTCGACCTTTTTTTTGCATTGGACCCTCACTGCTACCTATAGCATTTGCAAGATCTACAGGTTCCCCACGCATGGGGTTTAAAAACTCCTACAAACAGAAAACTTTTCTTTATCAAATCATATACAAAATATAAAACTAAAAAATGGATATGAAATTGTCATAGCTAATAAAAATATGTAAAGATGCCCCTTACCCCATAATTAGTTATTATAGTTTGTAGCTCTACAATTCTTTCCCTATCCTCTTGTGTCAGGGGTCTTTTTCTAATCAAACCTAGATATTCCATGTTAGCCTTCTTCAAGGCCTTCATTACAGTTGTCATTGGGTTTGTCGAATAATATATTTTGTCCTCATCAATATCCTCTATGGGAGCCTAGACCGATGTTTACACAATAAATCAATCAACAAAATTTATGACATTCACCTCTAACATTAAAAAAATGAAATATTGCAATAATATCAAAAAAACAATAACAAAATTTTAGAAATTTAGTTGTTGTAGTTATAAGTTGTTACTGTATTTAACATTTACCTGGTGAGGCACTGCGGGTGCCTTTCCACGGTCACCTTGGAGAGATGTAATGGATGAAACTCAGATAGGTTCACTCTGGACAAAATTTGACACAATAAATCAATCAACAAAAGTTATGAAATTCACCTGTAACATTTAAAAAATGAAATATTGGAGTAATATCAGAAAAAAAAATAATGAAATTTCAGAAATTTAGTTGTTGTAGTCATAAGTTGTTACTGTATTTAACATTTACCTAGTGAGGCACTGTGGGTGCCTTTCCATGGTCATCCTAGAGAGATGTAACGGGTGAAACTCAGACACATTCACCCTGGACAGAAGTTGACACAATAAATCAATCAACAAAAGTTATGAAATTCACCTGTAACATTTAAAAAATGAAATATTGGAGTAATATCAGAAAAAAAAATAATGAAATTTCAGAAATTTAGTTGTTGTAGTCATAAGTTGTTACTATATTTAACATTTACCTAGTAAGGTACTATGGGTGCCTTGCCACGGTCACCCTAGAGAGATGTATCAGGTGATTTTCTACCACATTCACCCTGGACATATGTTGACACAATAAATCAATCAATAAAAGTTAGGAAACTCACCTGTAACATTAAGAAAATGAAATATTGTAGTAATAACAGAAAAAAAAATGAAATTTAGTTGTTGTAGTCATAATTTTTTACTGTATTTAACATTTACCTGCTGAGGTGAAGTGGGTGCCTTTCCACGGTCACCCTCTCCATCTATTCGATTTAAGTTGTCATCGATCAACAACTCTTCACCTGGAATCATTGTTTTTGCTGCACATACAAATATACGATTTCCTTCGCGTGCCTCAAATATGAAATTCGGTTCTTAGTTGTTGCCACTGGTCGTGTACTATTTATAAAGCCTACAATGTTTCCAGTAGCTTTTGGCCTTCCATCAATATACATAGTTGCCCCTTTATTTTGATTGTTATCTAGTAGTTGTATATAATTTGCGGCAACTCTGTATCTCTACATACTTTGCGCATATCAGACCAACATCAACCAGTGATTGTATTTGTATAATGGTCCGACATACTCCATCAATTCATTTATAGTGCCATAGCCAACCTTTATGCCATCCATGGAAAATAACCCCAATCCATGTAAGGATGAAGGAGCAATGCGATACATCCTCCCACCGATGAAGAAATCTGTTTCCACTTTAGATAGCTCCTTAGGTGCCCATCATTGCACTAGATGTTTATACCTCAAGGGAAACTCAATGTCACCTATTCTCTCAGCATCATAATTACATGACCCTCTGTTGGAAATAAAAAATTGCATGCGGGTACGAAATCTTTTTCTTACCTTTTCCAACCTAGTTGATCTATAACCGGTAGATCTAGTACAACACGTCTCACTTTCAACCTCTCTTACTATATCTTGATCATCACTCAAGGAAGATAGATCCAAAAAATACCTATTTGGTGGTGCCTACACTCGTTATAATAAGAAGATAATTTATCATGCCGATATACATTTTTGGTACCAACACAGTTGCATATAGTTGCATTTAGTTGCATAAAGTTGAAATTGCCACACCAATCCGTCATATAGTTGCATAAAGTTGAAATTGCCACACCTAGTTGCGTATAGTTGCAATATAGTTGCATATAGTTGCATAAGTTGCATATAGTTTCATAAGTTGCATATAGTTGCATAAGTTTTAATATAGTTGCATAAGTTGCATAAGTTGCAATATAGTTGCATACATTGCAATATAGTTGCATACATTGCAATAAAGTTGTGTAAAGTTGCATAAGTTGCAATATAGTTGCATAAGTTGCATATAGTTGCATAAGTTACAATATAGTTCCATAAGTTGCATAAGTTGCAATATAGTACCAACATAGTTGCATATAGTTGCATAAAGTTGAAATTTCCACACCTATCCATCATATAGTTGCATATAGTTTCATAGTTGCATAAGTTGCATATAGTTGCATAGTTGCATAAGTTGCATATAGTGGGAGAGGACCCCTAGATTGGTTGTGGGGATAAGTTTGGGCTTCCACTACATATGATACAACTCCTGAGAGAAATATTATACCTTAATCTCAACCAGGTTCTTAATATCTCATTGATTTCAATATGGGGACAAGAATGGAAGCATGCAGGGGAGATTACTTTTAGAGGCGAGGATGCAAATATTTGGGAATAATACATTGCAAAACTTAGAGCAATTCATGTTAGTATTAAATATGAGGAGGATCGTTTGATCTAATCAAAAAATTCATCGAGTGATTACACTCCCAAGGCAGAATATAAGGTTTTATGTTCCAATGATCATATGGGGGTTCAAGTGTGGTGGTAGAAGAAAGTGTGAAAGTTTAAATGCCATTTAAAGACTCATATTTTCAATTGGTTGTTACTTATTAATAAGGCACTTTCATGGGAAATCCTATAGAAAAGGATTACATATTGTCTTAGGAGGTGTCCTTTGTGCAAGGAAAATGAAGAGTCAAATTTACATCTTATCATGACATGTTCATATGATATTCATGTATGGGAGGAAGTGAAAGGTTTAACTAGGTTAATAAATATTTGGATTGATTCTTCAATTGAGGAGGGTTTAAGATCCTAATGTGAAAATGAGAATGTAAAGAGGTTTAGAGATTATCCTTTGTTATTATATTAGGGTATATGGATCACTAAGAATGTTGAAGTTTTTGAGGAAAAATCCATCCCTCTATGTTAGTGTGTTACTCAATCATTAAACATATTAACTAGTTTCAATCAAGTGATAAAGGATAAAACTAATTAACAAATACTAAAGGAGAACATTGATAAATTTGGAGCTTGTGCATGCTTTGATAGTGCTTCCCAAGGGGAAACGTTGATTAGTGGAACTAGGGGAATTATATTTCTGAATTATTCTCACAACTTGAGGTTTAAAGCTAGATTGGGTCAGGGTA
>ML790444.1:582621-618672 GCA_009831015.1 Picea engelmannii | reverse complement strand
CTCATTTTACCTTTCCCCAATAGGACCTCCCCTTCAAATTTGTTGATGGAGTCGAGATGCCAAATGCGAGGCACATTCATATTTTCTACTAATTTAGGTAGATATTGACTAATATACACCATGCATTGATATACCATATATCCGTCAACCATAGAACCCTCTGTACGTGCTCTTTGTCTAACAAAATGCTTCAGTGACTTCAACTGCCTCTCCACCATCCACATCGACCTTGTGTGTATTGGTCCATATAATTCAATCTCCTCAACTTGGTGTATGAGGTAGTGTTCTTGTGCATTGAAAAATAATGGAGGTAGATATTGTTGCATTTGACACATTAGTCAGGGAATTTCTCTCTTCCAATACCTTATATCTTCTTTATGGATTTCTTTTGATGATAGCCACCTAAAAATGTCAATGCAATAAAAAAATATCAAGGCATACATAAATTTGCAGATAAAATATAATATGTCAATAAGTTCCAATACAAATCACATAAGAAGTACATTTTCCTTATAAAAAAATACTTACCTCATGTATTTTCGAAGTACATAAATAATTTTTTTTTATGTTGTTTTCAAAGTCGTCTGGGAGAGATAAAGGTAGAACATACTATAATAAAAAACAAATAATTATTATTTGTTTCCAAAAAATTCATACCAATAAGAAAATATATTATAACCTACTAATTACCTTAATGAATGTATGTCATTCATGTGTTTTAACCCCGCCAAAATCACCTTTTTTAGTTAAGATATTTTGTATGTTCAACAAAAACCCCGTCGGAAACCTAATTTTTTGAATGACCTCTTTTACAATATTTCTCTATTGCTCCATCAATAACCAAGGAAGACTAGTATTTTTTTCAGGACCATCACCATTAGAATTAATAATAACACTTTGCAAAGCGTGATTAGCTTCTCGGATGTCAACAAATCTTTTTAATTCTCTCTTTGTCAGTCCTTCCATATAATATTCACCATAACAATTCTATTATGTTCGTCCCGATATGCATTGTATCAAACAAATGAACTATTTGTAGGTGCTCGCAGTATGGCAATCTACTAAATTGCATCGAGTAACTTTTCATTCCTCGTGGAAGCCCATTCATTCCTTAACAACATTCATGAAACATCAACAAATTGAAATTAACACTAATTAATGGGACAAAATGAATTTAATACTAATGAAATTAACCAAAGATTTATATAATAGGTCATACATAAATAATTTGTGTACCTCGACGATTTCTAATATATTCCAACTTCCATAGGTGAGGTGTCATTCTTCATGGTTTTTTTCCGTTTTATTCTTTACCATTTAACTTTGCTTTGTCTATAGTTCGATAACTATGGTTCTTAGGCAGAAAGTGCCTATACTCATCAAACACTTCCTTTGCTAAACTCCTTGAACAACAAGATTTTATCCCAGGACCACAAACTAGGCATGCAAATTTACCCTTTGTTTGAAGACCTACAAGATATATGAATAAATGTAGNNTCAAATTAGAGTTACAATTTAAAATAATGCATGATTTTTTCAAAAAAGATATATAATATTAAATCACAAAAATAAAGTAACAATATACCACAAAAATGTGTTAACCTGGGAGCATCATGAATTTTCCATGATAGTATTCCATGGAATTGAAATCATCTTTGCCCTATTGGTCTAGAGATGTCATACATAGTGATGCCAACCCATAACTTCAACAACTTATCGATGAGAGGCTCAATATATACATTCATATCTTTAACTTGGTACCTACCTGATTGGTTCAACCTACTACATGATTAATTATACTTATCTAGATGTTGTGATATATAAAAGAAATAATTACCATGCATGAAACAAATAAATGAAATATTTTGTCATGCTTTAAAGAAAATAAAAGATAATTAGAAACCTAGAACAATCATTGCCAACATTGTGTTCTCTCTCTTGATCGACATACAAGGAGGAAGGTTATTGTTTATAACAAAAACAGGCCACACTGAGTACGTAGAATGAAGCTCTCCAAATGGATTGACACCATCAGTTGCCAATGAAATTCTAACATTACGAGGTTCTTCTTTAAAAATTGGCCACTTTTCTTCGATGTATTTCAATGAAGAACCATTTGCAGGAATTCGAAGAACATCGTCTCGACTTCTTTTCTTTGCATGGAAATCCATAAATTGTGTTATACTTTGGTACTTGAACAACCGCTGGAAACGTGGAATTATTAGAATATAACAAAGAACTTTGCGAGACACCTTCTTTGATGCTTTATTAGTTCTATATCTACTTATTTGACATTGTGGGCATTCATTTTCTAATGCATATTGTCCATAATATATGATATGATCATTAGGACATGCATCAATAGCCTGATAGTCCATTCCAATTTCTTTCATAATCAGGGATATTTCTCGATATGTGCGTGGAAAAATATTTGATGTCAGTAATAGAACATCACCTAACAATCTACAAAATTATAAACAATAAGTCAATGTAAACAATATTCATCATCAATATATCATCCAATATACTAATTTACGAATTAGAAAACAATAGCAATATAGGAAAAAATTGAACCTTTTAAGTATTTGTGAACATGCAGGCATAAATAATTAACAAATTAAATACCTTAGTATCTGTGTGAGACATGTGTTTGATAAACCATTCAAAACCTTCAAGTTCACCAACAACAATATAACAAATAAAATATTTGTTGTTGAGCCTTCATAAAGAGGTTGACATGACTTCTTGAGTAGAGGATCAACATCATGACTATCATCTTGGTTGTCCTCATCCATTGGAGAAAATGTGTCTTGGATCAATCTATGTATATCATCTTCTTGATTTGAATCACTAACATTATCTCCATCCATATCATCGTTAATAACTTGATCAATAGCTTCAATATTCTGATCTTGAAGTTCATCTCCATGTAAAGTAGTATTTCTTCTAGTACTTGGCAAATAACTCTTTGGAGGTCGACACTTTGGGGGCATAGTCTATATATTTAAAAATAACATAGAAAAGTTAGTGTGTATAGAAAATATAATAATCCCGATAATAAATATTAATAAAATTCATGACATACTTATTATTACAGAGAATACATTAAATATTGAATCCTCTTACCAAGAGACGATATTAATAACCCCCTTCGGCATGCCCCTTCTCCCTACAATGTTTTTGGGCTGTTGTTATTAGAAGTCTTCTATTTTGCAAGCCTCTACAATCATAGCAAGGGCAATAACATTTTCCATCACCCCTTGCCTCTAATGCCGCTCTTAACCTAGCAAGCTTCCTATCATTTTTGCTCATTGTGACAAATCCTTGTCCTAACAAGTAATTGTCTTACCTACACCATACCAAACATTAAGTTGTCATTTTTTTATATTTTGGATACTCCTTTAGATTATGATATGTTTATTTGCAGTGACCTACATCTTTATAATAAGGTCAACATCTTTATAATAAGGTCAACATCTTTATAATAAGGTGATCATATGTGTAGAGGATCAACATCATGACGACATATATAACATCTTTATAATAAGGTCATATGTGTACAAATGTTTTCTTTATATAATAATGACATATATACCTAACATAAGTTTAGGGTTAGTGTTTATGCATCTTATTAGTCCCTGCTAAAGCAAGGAATATATCACTTTATCTGCCATCCATATGTACACACCCAATCACGTCAACCACAATGTTTAGCCTTGGGTTTTGTTTTTCATGCTTAAATAATGGAAATTATCGTACTTTGTTTTGCAAAATGTACAGACCCGATCACATCAACCACAATATCTAGTCTTGGGTTTTGTTTTGCATGCTTAAATAATGAATTATCTCTTGTACATTAATAATTATATGTAATATCAATAGGATATCTTGTCACTAATGCCAACCTACCCATTATTTATTACAATATGTTGAGGATAGAAAAGAATTTATTCGGAAGAGGGAAATGTTACAATATATTAATTGTAGCTACTACCCTTGTTGTTATAAACATGAGTTTCCTCCCTATCTTATATATACCATAACTTATCATTTATCAATATAGCAATCAAATTCAATATTTTATTCATGGAGATTTATTTCTTCATTTAATTGAATTAGTAAGTTCTAGTTGTCAACCATTAGGTGTGTAAGTATCCCAACCATTATTGTCACTGTTATATTATTTTCAATTTATGCAAGTGTGATCCCTTTTGGGTACTAGGGATGTAACAAGTGGTATCAAAGATTCAATCAAGATTTGTTGGTGTTTTTTTGTTAGGTCTTAAAAATTAAAAGAGAGAAGAAAATGACAATCAATTACTATCATTTCACCAATTCAGGGTTGAGTTTCAATAGCAATTCCATATCTTTATCAATGAAAGAGAGAGAGATTATAGCTACAATTGAAGGGAAAAGGGTATGTGGATTCCATAAACCTAGAATATTATGATATCCACATACCCTTTCCATAGAATATACTAACTAGATCCAAAAACCAAAGACATGAAATATTTTACTACACATATTATAATATATTATCAAGGAAAGAACAATCTAAATGAAATTTGGACATTTGAAAAAAAAATTACATGTTAAATGAGTACATCAATAAAAAATAACATACTAGCCTTGCAAGTTCAAAATATGAGCTATGTAGATCGAGAATTGGATTTGTTCAACTGGTGGGTGAAGGAAAAAATAAACAGCTCAAACAAAAGCCAAGAACAATGTTGCAACTATAGAAATTGTGTCACAAAGTCTCTTAAAGTCACATATATATAGATAAAATAGTCAACTAGCCATTAACACTGACCAATGAGATAGGAAAAATTTGCATCACTATTTCCATGAAAGTTAGTTGCTATAGCAATGAAAATCCCGACTAGATTTAAATAAGATTTTCGCGACGAACTTTCGTGGCAATAGCGAGGAAAATCCTGCCTTGTTTAAAAAAAATATGAAACTAGTTGAAGTGTGGAAAATTTTTGGGGAATAATCTGCCCATATATAGTAGTGATACATTGTCAACAAGCAAGTGTTGGGGGGAAGGATATGCAGATGGCTTCTGTTTTTTTAGGAATATGATTTTGAGATCATAGTAAAGCCAGGGAGAATGAACAAAGGCCATGATCACTTGTCAAGGTTGGAACATGGTGAAGCACTAACCAGTTTGGAGGATGTACTATCGAATGCACAACTACTGGCCATTAGAAAGATCGATGACCACTTCGTAGAGATAGTCCAATTCTTGAAAACAAGAATGACACCTACTGAATATACAATTCCTTAGAAGAAACAACTAGTAGTGCACATTTCAGACTTCTCACATATAGTTGGACATCTATACAAGATGGGACCTGATGAGATATTGAGAAGGTGTGTTATGGAGGAAAAATGACCACTGATCCTCATAGAATCTCATGAATGCATCACAAGAGTACATTATGTAGGGAAAGAAACTATGCAAAAGGTTCTTACAGCTGCCCTTTGGTGGCCTACCTTACACAGAGATGTTAATGACTATTCCAGAGCATGCGATGTATGCCAAAGAGTTGGAAAACCATCAAGAAGAGATGAAATTCCATTAGAGCCACAACTGACCCTACAAGCATTTGAAAAATGGGCCATTGACTTCATTGGACCTATAAACCCACTAGGAAAGTGTACAAGAGAAAGGTACATAATTACAACTATAGAGTACTTGACCAGATGGGTCGAAGCAAGAGAATTTAAGGATTGTAATGCAACTACAGGTGCACGCTTCATAATTGATGACATCATAACTAGGTTTGGATGCCCAAAGATCCTTATGAGTTATCAAGGTACACATTCCATTATTAAGACAATTGAATCCATGACTTAAGAATTTGTAGTCCACCATTAGAAGAGCACACCATACCATCCACAAGCAAATGGGATAGTTGAAGCATTCAACAAGATCTTGGAGACAATGTTCACAAAGATTTGCAGTGTGAACAAGAATAATTGAGATCTAAGAGTACCAGCAGTATTATCGGCCTATAGAACCCTTGTAAGAAGCTAACAATGTAGACCCCCTTCAAGTTGGTTTATGGTCTCGAAGTAGTTGTTCCAATGGAATATCTAGTACCAAGCCTAAGAATTGCTTCCTTTACAGATATGGATGACCCTGGAATTGTTCAAGAGAGGCTTGCACAGTTGGTTGAATTGGAGGAAGACAGATTTATTGCAGGATTTCATCAGCAGGTATAGAAGGAAAGAGAGAAGGCCTACCATGAAAGGAACATCAGGAAGAAGGCATTTAAACAAGGTGATCTAGTACTGGTATACGACAAAAAGTTCATAAAACATCCTGGGAAGTTTAGAACGCATTGGCTAGGGCCATATCATATCACTTATGTTACAGAGGGAGGAATTGCACAATTGAATACTCTGAATGGGGAGTGGAAGGAAGGTTTAGTGAATGGGAGCTAGTTGAAATTGTATTATGACAACAAACTGCCCCACAATTCCTAGTACATGCAAGACAAAAAGGGTCTAGGTACCAGGTGCAGTTGAAACTGTGTACTAGACACAAAAAAGATAGTTTGCATAAGGAGGAAAAGGAGGCATAAAGAAGAAAGTATAGGTTTCATTGTACAGTCAGAAGTCAAAGTAAAACATAAGGACCAGGTCTAAAGTTCCTTGGGACGAGTCACAGGTGAGTGTTGGGGGATTTTTGGCCCTTGGTTATGGAAGCAAGTGAAGATCAAGGAAGAAAAATGAAAATGTGAACTTTACAAAAGACAATATGACTGTTACTGGGTCAAAGTGAGCAAAAGAGAAGAAAATATGGACAAGGAGATTGAGGATGACATATCAGAAAGAAATAAGGATTGTGGATAATCTAGCAAGTTGAAAAATCCATGGTTAGATGCTTTGGAGCACCGCACAAGAAGGAAGGAAAGATAGGCTGGTGAAGCCATAAAAACGTGGGTCAAGTTGACCTAGGGTTTAGACACCTAGGGTTTTGGTATCTAGGGTTTTTGTATCTAGGGTTTTGGACACCTATGTTTCGGCCTAAGGATGTCGGTGAGATATTGTAATGTATAAATGAAGGTCATGAGGACCTAGTTTGGGTTGGTACGATATTTTTGGGTATAGTTGTATTGATGATTAAGAGTGATTATTGTTGTGTGAGAGAGAAGTGCTAAGTGTGATATCCTTATGGTATTGTAAGATCTTTAGCTGGGTGCGAAGATCGATCCTATAGTTGGGTGCACAGGAAGGGGAGAGAAAGACAGGAGAAGAAATAGGATCTGCTAGCTAAGAGTGGAGACAAGAACTGTATGTTTCATCCTAATATATTATAAAGTACAGTTTTGTGGATGTATCCCTAGAAAGAGGGTGAACCACGTATATTTTTTGTTGTGTGTGACTAATATTTTGTCTTTGTCATTGATATAATATGATTGTAATACTATGTTAGATCTTATAAGTAGATGTGCATAATAGATCTAAGATGATAAGTGATATATGAATTATGTGTTGTTCTTATGTTAGATCCACTTGATATTCCCTTTGGTTGTATACATATCTTTCCTTCAACCCCCTCATAACTGCTTTGGGTGAGACTACATATGCTTCGCAGGTGTTGCCAAAAAGGCTAGTAGTTAGGGATTATTAGTACACTCTTGGAGTTGAACGTTGGGCATGCACCTATGCCAACATGCTCTGATACCACTAATACATATTTTATGAGTAGTGCTGGTCCTAAGGTATACACCTAACTTCTAAAGGGAAGAGCTAGGCCACCTCACATTATGAATGGTCGGTCTTTTTTTATTTATGGGTCGGTTAGAGGGTTGGTTTAACAATACATGGGCATGGTTTGGTTGGCCAAATGACATGGAGGAGGGCCCTCATTGGATTATGGAACACTAAGGACAAAAAAGTGAGATAGTAAAGGTAGGAAACAAATAAAAACAAAAAACCATTCAATGAACAATTTGCTGCCAAAAGTTTAAGTCTTAAAATATCATTTCAAGCATTAAAAATGTACCAAAAACATAGTTATTCCCACAGGTTGCAACAAAAACAAATATTCATAAAAGCATAGCTGTTATCATAGGTTGCATATTAATAAATACAAGTTATACAATAGTTGAAGTAAAATAAATGTTCTTCTCACAAATCAAGCATGTATTCAGGATAAGAAACACATACGAATTTTCACACAAACACATTGTCATCAATAACATCTTCTCCATGTAGAGAGATTTAATCCATGTGCAGATTGGGTCTAACCAGTTGTTGTACTAATATTCTTCTCCCAAAAACCAAACCCTTCTAACATACAAAGAATGCCTATTTGTCACATATGTGGAGGCCCTTGAATAATGTGGAGCTAAGGTTTCTCTCTACACATCAGCTGTAAAACAACTTATTAACTTAAATAGAAAACATTGTTGGAGTATGTTAATGAATACTCAAAACTTCACTTAACAAAAAGGAGTGGTTATTATCACACATAAAATACCACTTATTATGCCTAAAACTAAAAGATTTTTTCAATTGAACAATTAAAAATTGCTACTAGAACTAAAGCTAGACTGATGAGCATGATGGAGTGAACCAAGATTTGACAGAAGATGGCTAGGAGTGGCAGAACTAAGTTTTGTATCAAGCACTTGCATGCATGCATGTTTTTTAAGGCCACTAGAGATAACTGAATATGTTCGCAATGTTTTTCCCCTACTTATCCCCTCGAGGAAAGAAGCAATTCATATGGAATTTTCTAGAGTCTCTGGTATTCTTTCTGCAGTCTGGACGTGCATTTTCCCCATTCCTGGTTTGGTGCCTCCTTTTAAACATTTTAAAATGTGCAATAAATCTAGGTGAGCCACTTCATAAATCTAATTTTTGGGGTATTTGGAGCACAAAATATTCATATCTCCCATAGGCCCAGACTCTCAGAGTCATCAACCAACACTTATTGCTAATTAACCCAGGATTTATCCTTGAAAATTTCGTGTTTCGACACTTCAGCAATTCGGGGGTTCGGGATCTATGAATGTTGAGTTTGAGAATATCCCAGGGTTACAATACTACAAAGTGACGTGGAAGTTCGGGACCCACTTCAACTATTCGGGGCTCTGACACTTCAGAGGTTCAGAGAACTGTGCTCTCTTTGAGTTGAAATCCATCAGAGTGGTGATATCCCTGAGTGACATAATGGCCCGACGTCGTTGTGACAACATGTCATGAAAAGAGAGTGACACATGTCACATGGAATAGTAAAGATGACATACCCAAATATGCTTGAAATCAGTTCCATGTGCCATGATAGCAGAGTTCCATGCGTCATGATATAACAGTGCCACATGTCTCAAATGATGGATTCCACGCATCTCTAACTCTTCAGGGTTCGGGAGTTCTTGAATGCAAAGTATGGATACATCCTAGAGGTATAAAATCATGAAGTGATTAGCCAATGCTTATCACTAATTAACTTGGGCAGGGATGATTTTAGGGGCTAAATTTATCTCTTGGGCTAATTTTCCATGGTTTTTTCCAGAAAAAAATTTGCTATTCTAAAAATGATTCGCTCGAATTCTATAGGATAAAATTATTTTACCTTAAAAATCACCAAAAGTTTATACAAACTATATAAAATCCTTAGAACCTTGAATATTTAAATAAAAATATCGCAAAACATTTATAGTTGGAATATGAAGGATTAGTAACATTCGCCAAGGTTTCTACATTTTAAAATAAATTTCCATCCTTAAAATCATCCCTAAACCTGGGATTAAGAAATATTTAACATTTAAATATTCTGGGACATCGAGGGCTCCGGTGCTTCGGGGACTCAAAGGTCTGCCTTTAATGATTTTTGAAAACTGCCAGAATGATAATCTCCCGTATCTGACATGTCCACATGATTTCATTGTCGTTGACATGTCCACATGAAAGAGAGTGACACTTTTCACATGGAATATTGGATGATGTAACTCAAGGTGTCTGAAATGAGTGCCACATGTCATCATCAGGACCAATTTCTAGGTGGAATGTTCCATGTGTCGTATTGAGGAAGGACTTACGTGAAAGGAACTTAGGCACTTTGGGACATCGACCTTCATCCCTTCGACACTTTTGGAAATTGTGTTAACTCTCGATCAAAATATCCCAGAGGAAATATCCCTGGAGTGACATGGTGGCTGTGACATCACGAGCAATGATGTGTCATCAAAAGAAGGGTGATACATACCACCTGGACTGGGAAAAATGGTGTGTTGAAAATGATTGAAATGAGTGTCATGTGTCAGCAACTGATGGATGCCATGTGTTAGCATAGATGAACACCATGTGGCTCCATCATTTCAAATTTTGGTATTTTTTTGAGTGTTAAATGTGGAAATTTCTTGGATGGTGGATCTCCCATAGTGACATGGATGTTCAGGGCTCTGATCCTTCGGCAATTCGAAGCTCTGAAACTTCTGCAGATTTGAAACAATGACAAGTTTGGATGCCCAGAAGTCAAAGTAGTGAAGTCATTCCTGTTAAACCCCATGTGAATTTGAGACTATGAATGTACGAGATTCGTTGATCTACATGGGTTGTTGGATCTCCACCACTGAAAAGATAACCTGTCTATTTGGCTTAAAATATAAGCCCGAAATGGATTGCTCCAAATTGCTGCATTTTTCTATGGAAGCTTACTACGCATACAAAGGAATTGGTGGTCCTATATGTCTCTTGTGCACACAAAAGACTTGGTATACCCATTGCATTCTCAATTAGAGACAAACATGATGATAACTATTTTGAACCAAATCACAACATGAAATTATCCTTCAAAAAAAAATAAAAAAAAATGTGCAAAGACTCAATCAAGAAAGAAAACGGTAGAAACCAAGTCATTTAGAGAGGGAAATTGACTCAACCAACAAAAAGGGGAAATATTTTCAAGAAGGTATATGTAAATGAGAGAATAGGGGTAGGGGTGTAGACTTAGGTCTCAACATTGGATCAAACTAGGGACAACACCCCCTTGTGGGGTACTAAGAAAAACATATCAGTGCCTTGGAATTAAATGACTTTCTACCACCTTCCTTCTCTTACCTCTATTTATGTCTGCCAACCATGTATATTTTCTATTGTCTCTCAACCATGCATCTTATTAAACTTAAACCTACAACTACACCCCAGTGCCTTTCTTGGGCTATGGAGTCTTTATTCACACACAAACTAACTAAAAAATGAAATGCTCGAATGACGAGATTATTCAAAGGAAAATGAAAAAGGATAGCAACTATGGTACAAGAGGGACTTTCCCTTAGTATTTCAAGAAAAATATTTTTTCAGGAAGTGTCCATTTACTGGCCCCCAAAAATTTCAGTGTCGTCTAGATTGTGTAAAACAAATGTATTATTTTATAGAACCTCAACCACCTTAAAAGGAACAAACCAGAGGTTATCAAACTTACCATGCTTAGATTTTTCTTCCCTTCTGACATCCCATCTCAAGACTAGATTGCCTTATTGAAATATCTCCTTCTTGGTATTCTTATCAAAATATGATTTGATTTTTCTCTGGTATGCCTTAGTTATTTGATTTAGTGCTTCTCTCTTTTGTTGAACCTCTATAATATGAAAGATTCTCTTTTGGATATCATTTGTCTCCTCCATTTATTCCTGTAGGAATTTCAAAACTAGTAGATCTAGTTGAGTGGGGAATACAACTTCTATCCCATAGAATAGTTGAAATGGTGAGGTTCCCAAGGATCTCTTAGTTCTTATCCTATCAACCTATAAGGCATACTTAATTTTAGAGTCCCGGGATGTCTTGTTTTCATTTAACAATTTCTTGATGATCCTGATGAGAAAATCATTTGATGACTCAGCAAGACCATTCCTATGAGGATAATAGGGCATGTAATGTGTCAAGGCGATGTTGTGGCTTCCACAGAAGTAGATCATGGCTTTGGAATTGAATTCCTAGGCATTGTTTGTTACAATATTTCTAGGGAAGCCGAACCTTGAAAAGATATCGGTTTCCAAAAAGTTCATAATCACCTTGTCAAAAGAATTCCTAGTGGGGATAGCCTCTCTCCATTTGGAAAAGTAGTGAGTGGTAGTGAGAATCCACTTGTGCTTCCCACTAGAGGGTGGATTTATTTCACCTAGGAAATATAATCCCCATTGCTGAAAGGGGACACTGGTAGCAATAGGTTTCAGGGGAAGTGAAAGTAATTTATTCTTTTCTACAAACTTTTGACATTCATTGCATGCCCTTACTACAAAAAATACATATGAGAAAAGGGTGGGCTAGTAGTACCCTTCCCTTAGAATCTTGAGGGTTGTAGCCTTCCAATGTTGGTGTCCTCCAAAAACTCCCTTGTGCATATCTACTGTGACTTTTTTAGATTCATTTTCATCAATACATTTTAATAGGATTCCAGCAAGGTCCCTCCAATACAGGTTTTGATTTAAAATGCAAAATTTGATAGATTTTAATTTGAGAGACTTGGACCTCATATTTTTCAAATCAGGTGGAAATTCTAGGTGTTGCAGAAAGTAAATAACATTTATGTACCAAGGTGAAGAAGAGTACTTTTCATATACCTTCATGTTGTCTCATCTAGATTGTATCATGAGTGCATCGGATTGGGTGAAGGTCTGATGCAATTCCAACACCTTACAGTTTGATTCTGATAATAACTTGGCAAGTCCATGTCCCTTGATTATATTGGTGGGATTTATGTGCAGGTCATACTCCAACAATTTGACAATCCATTTATCTCTCTTCCCTTCACTATCTGGCTGGACTAGAATCTCTTTGACACTGCTGCTAGGAACATAAGTTGTTATGCTAGACTATAACACATACACCCTGAAGGATTTCAATGCTTTGACCAATTCATAGGAATGATTTTCTAATATGTCATACTTGATCTCATCATCTCAAAGGGATTTTCGAAAAAATTCTATGGTACAACAACAATGGTTTCCTTGGAAGAAAAAGAAAATAAAAATAATTCTTTGGCATAGTCAGGGCTGACTAATACATGGGATTCAACCAAATATTTTTTTATCCTTTGGTATGGTGACTTCTCCTCTTATGACCACTAACAAAATATTTCTTCAATATGTTGGTGATAGGCCTTATGATTTCAACAAATTTTGGCACAAAGCACCTCAAGAACATTATCCTACCTATAAAAAATTTAATGGACTTCTTGTTTCTAGGAATTTAAATTTTTTGAATGGCATCATGATCCAGATTATTTTTGGCACGAAATGAGAGCAGAAATATAATAAATAAATTCATAGAGATATCACGTATATCCAATAATATAGCAAAAATATATCAGATATGCAACCATAAACACGGATATATAGTAATACACAATTTCTATTAATGAAATAAATATACAGAGACTGTAAAATACAGAGTGAAAGACTCGATAGAATGGTGGTAACTTATCTCTGAGAAGAGATGTGATGGCTACTCACATTTGAAAGAAGATGATTACAATGAGGCTCTGAAGGCCTTTTTACAATAAACAAGAATTCCAAAACTCCTAGACATCCAAAAACCTAACCCTAGGAGATGAAGCACCAAAAGTCATGTGGGTCCCGTTCGGGAATGTTAGTACATCAACTTCCTAGGATCGTAACGTTTGCATATGATCTTTGTTTTAGGTGTATGATAGCTCATTGGAAAGGTATCGTCGAGGAGATTCATTTTGGAGGCTCAATAATTCATTTGGCTATCAGTGAGAACCTCGATCTCGAAAAATCGTCATTTGGGCCCTCAAAATGGCCCCAGAAGTTAAAAACTACTAAAAGTAGTAAATTGCCAAATTTTCCAGAAAACTGTTTTGAGCCAGTTGGAAAAGGTGGGTGGCCACCAATATCCACCTGGATCACATCGACTCTCTTAGGCTATAATTTTATTCCTCCTACTGATATGATGTGGCCTAGAAACTTACCCTCTAGGATAACAAAGTGGGACTTCTTGGGATTCAAAGAGATCCCATACCTTCAACATTTTCAGAAAATCTACTTAAGGTGTTGTAAATGATCATCATGTGATTTGGAGAAAATGGTGATGTCATCCAAATATACAACCATAAGTTTGTCTTTCTCCCCCATGAAGGCTACATCCATATCCCTCTGAAAGGTGTCCCATGCATTCATCAGCCCAAATGGAATTTTTCCGTACATAAATTTCCCCCAAAGGGTGGTGAATGTTATTTTTTATTTGTCTTCTTCACATATTGTTATCTGGTTATAACCAAAGTACCCATCCAACAAGGAAATTTTGTGGGCACCTACTACCCTTTGCAAAATATGGTCCATCTTGGGCAAGGGGTAGTTGTCCTTTAAAGAAAACTTGTTGAGATTTTGAATATTAACACACAAGCATATTTCCCCACCCTTTTTTCTCATAGGTACCAAGTTGGCCACCCAATATGAGTTCCTCAAGGGAACAATAATTGTGGCATCAAGCATTATTTTTATCTCTTTTTCAATTATGGACATCAGCATGGGATTAAATTACCTGATCTTATGTCTGAATGGCCTAGAACCATCCTTCAGAGGGATCTTGTGTTGGATGTTTTCAGTGTCAAATGTCTTCAAATCCTCATATGACCATGCAAAAATATCAACAATTTTTTTTATGAGGCTGACATACCTATATTTTTGTTTTGTAGGTAGTTCCTTGGAAAATTTGTCTATTTTGGGATTTTCAACAGTCCCAATGTTGCAGTCCATCACTTCCTCTTCTTGATGTTTTATGAAAGCTTCTCTATGTTAGGATATTTAAACACTTAGGAGTTAGTTAATATCTACTTGGTCTATTGTGTCATTAGGTAAAAGTGTGTTTTCTAGTGTGTTTCTTTAGTATGCATTTGTAGTTAGTAAATTGGACAGTCACGATATGTTTCCGACATAGAGTGATTTGACGGTTCATACTCTCCTCGATCTTAACAACCATTGATCAGTGGCTTAGCACCCGATTTTTCCATGATGTCTATTTAAAGAGCATGGAGGGTCATTTTCCGATGATTGATTGTGAGAAACTCTCTTGTAAAATCTCTTTGTAATCTTTTTCTTTGCATTAATAAACTGCTCCAAGTGGCCACGTTGGCTAGGGCCGTGGATGTTTCCCCGTAGGGGTTTTACCACATGAAAAAATTAGTGTGTTGATCTTTGATATGGTTATGTGAGTGGTTATTGAAGGAGTTTGTCCTCTATTGGAATACTTGTGTTTTCAAACATGGTATCAAAGCCTGTTTGAAGACCCGCTCCTGTTGTATATCGAGATCGTGAAGCCGAGTTGCCTCATCTCCATTTTTTGTCATTTACATACATTTATGGGCTGAGAGGACTATTCCATTGCATCCATATTTCTCTTTTCAGTCAGGAAAAAAAAAAATTCACTCAAAAAGGTTTTCATTTGCCCAAGATACGACCTTTACAGTCAGATCCAGAGGTATAAAGCTTGAATACACATTTTTTTAAAATTTTTGCAGAGTAGTATTTTGGTTTTATTTCGGTTTTGTTTTATTTATTTCTAGGTTTCTACTCTTTTAGATATGTGTATGATCTTTTCCCCACACCCTGTGCGATCTCAACAAATAAAAAATATATAGGAAAATGTGCATCTTCCGGGTAAGCTAACCGAGATCTAATCCTTGTTGTCATCAAGAAGAAGAAAAAATTTCTTGTGTGAAAAGAGTTTTTTTTTAGCACGCTCTCCAAGGCCATCTTCAACAACAACAACAACCCAAATCCTCCTTCCGAACATTACAATATATTTTGCTAGATCATTTGGTTAAAAGTAACCATATTAAGTAAGAGGTCTTGAGTTCAAGTCTCTCTTTTGTTACTTTTTTTTGAAAAAGTTCATGCTAAAATTGTAAATTGTATTTCACTTCAAGTATAAAAGTGAATCACTATAGGTAGCTTTAATATTTTATTTTAGAGTTATTTATTTTGCATGCATCTTTTCTGTTATAAAGTAACTTCATTGCAAAAGTGGTCCCCACTTCTCTTTATAAAAGTTGGTCACTTCATAAAGCAACTTACACAATCACGTGGTCAGTTGGTTATCATTTATGTCTTTTTTTAAAAGGGCATAACTCTCACATCGGAAGTCCGTTTTCAGTGCCGTTTTTTTTAAAACCACATAATTTTTCGAGCTCTTTCCATCCAGATCATTAGTTTTAGTTTTTAAATCCATATTATCTGCATATTTAATATGTCTTCTACAAGTAATGTCTTTCTTACCAGCAACAACTACTTCCAATGGAAATATCATACGAAAGATTTATTAAGAAGTAAAGGCTTGTACCAGATTACCTTGGGAAAGGAAAAAGAACCCACTGATGCTGATAAGAAGGCCAAGTGGGATAATAGGAATGATGAAGCATGAGGACTAATCGGAATGTCCATCTCTCCTGATTTAAGGTACCACCTTCAAGGAATTGATGACCTCGAAGAAGCTTGGAACAAGATTGAATCTGTTTTTGGTAAACTCAATATTATTTAGGCACAACAATTAGAAAATCAAATACTGACCTTGAGTCAAAGTGATTTTTCTTTCCTTGGAGACTATTTATCTAAGTTTAAAACACTTAGAATTTTATGTGAAGAATGTAAGATAAAATTGGAGGAAGAGAAATGCATCTATCTTATTCTTTCTAAGCTAGGTAGTGCATATTTTGTGTTTGTATCTACCTTTTATGCCATGAGAGAGGCTCTAGGGAAATCTTATGAAAAACCCACTCTTGATTCCTTTTGTGCTTCTTTGATTAGAGAGGAAGATAAGATTGTACAACTTGGAGTGATCAACACTACATATACCTCCAACAAAGCCTTAGTTGCCCAATAGAAAGATAAACCCAAGTATCCCAAGAAGAAACATCCTCGCTACAACAAAAAACAACATAAGGGTCCCAAACCCTCTCAGACAACTTCAGCTCCTAATGGTGACAAAGGAGAAAAATATAAAAATAAGAATACTAACCAACATTGCAACTTTTGTGATAAATATGGTCATGATGAGTCCAAATGTTTCAAGAAGATGGTAGTTTTAGAAGCAACAGTGAAGAAGCACAACATTAGTATTGATTCTACTTCTTCTTCTTCTTCTCATGGGCATGCACTTTCTGCTTCTGGTTTCTCCTTCAATTCAAATTCTACTTCTACTTCTACTTCTGATGAGTGGATTATTGATTATGGAGCATCTTATCATATGGCTAAGGATAGAGCCATATTCTCCACTCTAAATGAATGTAATACCAAGAAAATATTTATTGGTGATGATAGATCTCTTAGTGTTGAAGGATCTAGAACAGTTCCAGTAGAAAATGGTCATTTCAATAATGTATTATGTGTTCCAAGTCTTTCTTGTAACCTTCTATCAGTATATCAAATCACTGATTCAGGTGAAGGTAAAACCATAGAGTTTTCATCTCACCAAGTTGTAATCTAGGATCTAAAATATCCTAAGCATGTTCTTGCAACTGGAATTGATGATTATATTACTAGGTTGTACAAATTTGACAACTTTGGGTCATCATATTTTTCATCAGTTTTTGTTGCTCATAGAAATGACTTGAGAAAACTTTGGCATGAGCGGTTTGGTCATCTAAACTATCACTCATTGCAGAAAATATGTAATCAATATATGGTGATTGGTATTCCTCTTGTTTCATGCAGAGATGGTGTTTGTTTCGGTTGTGTTCTTGGCAAACATCATCGAGACAGTTTTGAAAAACGTGTCTCTTGCCTCGGGTCCTTTGCAGCTTGTTCAAAGTGATTTGTGTGGTCCACTTTCTTCTCCTTCTTTTTCTAGGTGAAAGTATTTCTTAAATTTCATTGATGACTTTTCCAGATGTACTTGGGTTTACTTCTTAAAACTTAAGAGCAAAGTTT
Source organism: Picea engelmannii (assembly GCA_009831015.1). Lineage (NCBI taxonomy): Eukaryota > Viridiplantae > Streptophyta > Pinopsida > Pinales > Pinaceae > Picea > Picea engelmannii. Next base: position 600,763 of record ML790444.1, on the reverse strand, counting down.
TTAACAAGTTTTTGGCCTACAAAGCCCTTGTAGAAAAAGTAGTCTGGACATCAGATTCAAAGGTTAAGAGCAGATAATGGAAGCGAATATGTGAACAATAATTTTACAAGTTACTACACTACAAAGGGAATCCAAATGCAACACATTGTTCTATATACACCACAACAAAATGGTGTTGCTGAGAGAAATAACTGCACATTAAAAGAAATGGCTAATTGTATGATCCAATCTAAGGGATTAAGTCTAAAGTATTGGGAGAAAGCCATTAACTATGCAAATTACGTAGTAAATTGCACTCCCACAAAGGATATTAAAAATATAACACCAGAGGAAGCTTGGACTAAAATTAAAGTAGATGTAATTCACTTCTGTGTATTTGGCAATATAGCATGGGCTCACATTCCTGATGAGAAAAGGAAAACATTGCAACCTAAAAGTGAGAAGTGTATATTTTTTGGTTATTTTGAAGATGTCAAAGGTTACATAATTCTTCAATCACATTGTAATGAAATTATTATTAGAAGAGATGTTAAATTTGATGAAAATCTCTTGGCCTGCAAGCCCAATTTGACATTTGTGCCTTCTTTGGCCTGCGAGCCTAATTCAACAATTGTGCTTTTTTCATACTGCGAGCCATATTCAACATTTGTACCTTCTTCTGATCTGGTTACTTCTGTAGATGATGATAGTGAGGATGAAAATCCACCTTTGCCTTCTTACCCTCCTCCAGATGAGTCCTTTGAACTTGAACCAACACCAGTTCCACTGCTTCCTAGATGGGTTCGTTCAACACGATAAGTAGTTGGTGGTCTTGTCGATGATCCTTCAGATCAGTGTCAAACACGTTCACAATTCCAATGAGCCTCTTCTCTTTTGGCTCAAGTTTTAGAGACTCCTGATCTAGAAACATTTGCAGAAGCTTCAGGTCATCTAGATTGGGATATAGAAATTAATGAAGAGTATCATTCTTTAATGGAAAATGATACTTGGGATCTTGTACCTCTTCCTAAAGGAAGAAAACTTTTCATATGTAAATGGGTCTACAGAACTAAGTATGAATCAGATGGAAGTGTTGAAAGACACAAGGCTCAACTAGTTTCTAAAGGATTTTCCCAAGTTGAAGGAATTGACTATAATGAAACATTTTCCCCTGTAGCCAAAATGAATTTCATCTGCCTTGTTCTTGCCCTTGCCACCTCACATAAATGAGAGGTCCATCAGATGGATGTTAAATATTCCTTCTTGCATGGTGATTTGAAAGAAGATATCTACATGGAACAACCTCCTAGCTATGTCCAAAATTACTCTAGCCTTGTTTGTTGCCTCAAGAAATCTCTTTATGGTCTCAAGCAAGATCCTTGAGCTTGGTATACCAAAATGGATAGATTTCTTATTACCACTGGATTCTCTAGATGTCATTTTGATCCTAATGTCTATACCAAGAAAGTAGGAAGCCATCTCATAATCCTTTTCCTTTATGTTGACCTTATCCTTACTGGTAGTGACCCAAAAATTTTAAAACATGTGAAAACCAACCTTAAGAAGAAATTTGAAATGACCGACTTAGGATTTTTACACTATTTCCTTGGCCTCCAAGGTTTGCAAAGCAATGAAGGAATTTTTATTTCCCATTCTAAGTATGCTTGTGACCTTCTTTGTTGCTTTCACATGGATGATTGTAAACCAACCCCTTCTCCCTTCTAGTTTGGAGTCAATCTTACTTCCACCTGTACTTCTCCTAAATTTGATGCCACCCTTTACCATCAGTTAGTTGGTAGCCTCTTATACTTGACTCATACCTATCCTGATCTTTCCTTTGTTGTTGGTCTTGTTGCCCGATATATGCAAATACCCCATGAAAGCCATTGGAAAGTAGCTAAAAGGATACTTCACTATGTTCATGGTACAATTTAGTTTGGGATACATTATAGTTCAGTGGGGACTCCTTTATTGGTTGGTTTTACTGATTCAGATTGGGTCAGCGACCCTGATGATCGGATGTCTACTGCAGGTTATGTTTTCAGCCTTGGTTCAGTACCCATAAATTGGGCCTATAAGAAACAATAGGCTATTTCACTTTCTTCAATAGAAGCAAAGAACTGAGAAATCGTAAATTCAAGTCAGGAAGCCTTGTGGCTTCGACAGATCCTTTCAGAGTTTGGATTCTAGTAGCAGCATCCGACCAGCCTTTGGTGCGACAATCAGAGTGCCATCAAGCTCACCAAAGACCCAGTTCAACATCAATGTAGCAAACACATGGAGCTACACATGCACTTCATCAGAAATCTCATTCATGATCAAGTTGCAGACATTTTCACAAGGTCTCTTATCAAAGTGAAGTTTTCCAAACTTCGATCTATGTTAGGAGTTCAAGAAGTTGTCATTAAGGGGGGATAGGCTCTAATGCCTCCTTCCTTATCCTATTGTGTCACTATTGTAAATCCTTCAATCCTATACCAAGTTGTTCTTAAAGGGGGATGTTAGGATATTTATACACTTAGGAGTTAGTTAAGATATACTTGGTCTATTGTGTCGTTAGGTAAAAGTGTGTTTCTTTAGTATGCATTAGTATGCATTTGTATTTAGGAAATCTGACAGTCATGATATGTTCCCGACATAGAGTGATCTGATTTTTCATACTCTCCTCGATCTTAACGACCATTGATCCATGGATTAAAACCCGATTGGTCCATGATCTCTATTTAAAGAGCATGGAGGGTCATTTGTCGATGATCAATTGTGAGAAAATCTCTTGTAAAATATCTCTACAATCTTTTTTCTTTTCATTAATAAACTGATCCAAGTGGTCGCGTTGGCTGGGGTCATGGATGTTTCCCCATAGGGGTTTTACCATGTGAAAACATCAGTGTGTTGATCTTTGATCTGGTTATGTGAGTGGTTATTGAAGGTGTTTGTCCTCTATTGGAATACCTGTGTTGCCAAACACTCTGGAGACATCATGACTGTCAAATAACCTTTCCAATGGAACTCAACCCCTGGGGATGTGGTTCGTTTTAAGTTCGACAATGTTGTGGCCAACCACTTTTTTCAACAACTAGGATGTATGTTGATTCTCTAATTCATCATCTTCACCTTCTTGGTCTATTGAGATGTTGGAGAATTCTTCTATGGTCTAAAGAAATATTTGCAGCTCGAGGTCATCACCAAAGACCTGCCACTGCTTTATGTTGTCTAGTATGGCTTTCCTATATCTAACTTCCATCTGATACTTGATATTTGGATGAATGGGAGATCTGAAGCTATTGGCAGCCAAGGCCAAAAATTCTTCCTTTTGATTTTCCTCTCTGGGAATGAAGGAGATGTTCAATGCTAGAAAGATGTTGTCAACCATGTCCTAAACCTCGTTCCTATAATGTTTCAGCCTCTATTTCTTAGATTGATATATTTTATTGACTTGATTGATGATTAACTCAGAATCACCAAATACTACCAAACTTTCAATGGCCATGTCTTTAGCAGCTCTCAATCCAAGTACTAGAGCTTCATACTCGGCTATATTGTTAGTAGTCTCGAATTCCAGCTTATAAGAGAGAGTTATAACCTCCTGCATAGGGGAAATGAGGAATATACTAGCCCCAAAACCTTCTTTTGATGAATATCCACCGAAATACATCTTCCACACTTTTTTTTGTTGATCTGTCAAAGGTTGATCTTTGAATTTGTTTATTGTAATTTCTAGTTCATCACCATTTAGATGAAAAATAGATGAGTCGATCTCTTCCTTGACAACATAAATTGGATGGTTGCTCAGATTCTAATGGTCATTGACAATGTATGCCAATCTGACCTCCTTGTATAGCCTCATGTGTTCTCCTCCAAAAACAAGGATGGTGGCATATGTGAGGTCCATTTGTAACGATCCTCCAACCTTCTTGGCCCACATCCTGGACAATAGAATACCAAAATTGGGGGTAATGTCAGCCACCACGATGTCCATCACTACACTCTTCATGGGCAACTATTCAAAAGAAACCACCAGATCCTTTATTAATCCCAAACATTTGAATTTTTTGTGTTCAAAGGAATAAAGGTCTTGATAAGTCTTAGTGATATCAAGACCTAGTTCCTCCATTACAACCTTAGGCATGACATTGTGTGAGGCACCTAAGTCCATGAGAACGTTATGCAGGATTTTGTCATGGAAATTTAAAGATATGTAGAAAGGTGGAGAAGCATCAGATCCATACTCAATGTGAGGGACCAAAGTAATGGATGGGTTTTCATCCCACAAACTAAATACATTAAAAGTTACGATAGAAGTAGGTGGTTGCAAAACCTTCATAATGGATTGTTTTAAAGGATCATTTTTCAACAATTATGACAGAGGTATAGGGATCTTTATATTTCTCAAATCATGCTCTAGACTGAAATATGTTTGTGGCCTATAAACTTCCTTTACTTCTGGGACAAAAGTTTTAAAAGGAGGAGGATGGTGAGCTTTATCCATTGCACCCTTGCTTGGATTTGTCTTGGGAGGAACTTCTATTTTTTTGTTCTGATCAGAGGTGGTGGCTTTGGGAGCACTTATTTTAGGCCTCAAGTCATATTACTTTTGGGGTTGGCCTTGAATAACTCCTTATTCCACTATCTCAATATCAAACTGATATGACCATTGTGCTACCTTGTAATCTTTTTACGTTAAGCGACTGGTGTAAAAATATGTTTCAATGAAAAGTATAGAAACATCATCCACAACATCACTATTTGCATCTATCTCCTCTATCTGATTGTTTTTTAAAGTAGGTACTAATATTTGGTCATCAAAATTCCTCCTCTCTCTCTGAATTATCTGAGGGGCATCATTCGGCCTTCTAAACTGGTTTGGATTTCTCCAACCCCTTGAAAAGATTTGTTTGGTTGTTTATATTCTCATTTCATCTTAGTTATTTCAGATGTCATATCCTTCAAATTTTTGGTCATTTCATCAAGTTTAGGATCAGATGTGGCTAGGTTAGAGGAGGCAGGGGATTCATCTCTCTTTTTATTCTTGTCTTTTTCAAATCTAGCCTTTAACTTGTCTGATGTTAAGATATTGGAATCAGCCCCAATGGTTTCCTAATGCATGGATATAAAGATAGTGGATCTTCTCCCCCTCAACATAAGAGATCATTCTACATAAAATGCATTCCATAAGTGATATTGGAAAAGGCTTTAGTTTGTTTTATCTCATCTGGGATCCTACCATACATCTTACTAAATCTCTTAGTGAAGTCTGAAATAGACTTGCAATTCTTTCTCTTAAGGGCCCCAAACTTAGTGATGTAATACAGATAATCCCTTCTATCTCCCCAGTTCTTTATGAAAGCTTCATATAACACATCAATATTTGTAATGGAAACAAGAGGGAGGCCCATGGACCATTTTCTTACCTCCCCATTAAGGCTCTGTACAAATAACCTCATCCACACATCTGCATAGTTAATGTTAAAGTTGTATGCAAATTTGTAGAAGGATACCAGATGTTCCTCATATGTGACATCCCCTTCCCCATTATATATGGGAAAAAATTTCATGTAATTTGTGGTTCAGAGTGCATGTAATCCAACAGAAAGAACTAAGGGTGCATACTTGGCAGCAATTATGGAATCCATCCTATTAACAACCATTGTTTGGGCAATAGGAATCTAAAGATTGATTGGAGCTACAAGGGTGGACACTGGACTGGATGGTGAAGTATAAGGATGAGTTGAAGGTGTCTGTGGTTCCTTGGAATTGTGATTCTCAGGGATAGAAAATTAAAGATACTTATGATGATGAAGAAAAGTAGATTCTTAAGGTGCAACTTTACCCTTGAGGGGTGAGGTATATCTTTGAGCTAAGGTGGATTTTCTTAGTTGTTTTTATGGCTCAGAGACTATTGTTTCCTTTTTAGGGTTGGGATGAGCCTTAGTGGATTTGATGTGCTCAAATTTGGATCTCGTGAGTCCTTTTCTGGGAGCCAATATTTCTCTTATAAAATTTACTCAGGGGATTCGCGAGGTGAAAGATGGAAGTATGAATATGTATGATATTTTTCAGCATAAATGGTCAGATATGATCATTTTCATTCTCTCAGGGATAGATATTGTGTTACTCCATTCCCCGACAATGACACCGGAAGATGTTGGTCCTAAGGTCTGCACCTAACTGCTAAAGGGTAGAGCTTGGCCACCTCATGTTATGAATGGTTGAAATTTTTTATTTATGAGTTAGTTAGAGGGTTGATTTACCAAGACATGGGAATGGTTTGGTTGGAAAAATGACATGGATGAGGGTTCTCCTTGGCTGGTGGCACAATAATGACAATGTAATGTCCCTTTCCAAATAGGAGCTTGTTGGCAACCCAACAATCTTCTTAACTTTTTATGTTAATTAAACGATCTATATAGCTGCCTAACTAGGGTCATGAATTTTTTATCACTCTTCGTGAGCATTTTTCGAAATGAAAGTCGTAAGTTGTCACTTTTCCCAATTGTTTATTCATGCTTTTTTTTCATGACTGAAAGCATGAAAATTTGTGACTGTGATCACCATGATGTTTTAAAATTTCATCGAAGGCGAATGGTTCATATAGTTTATTATGGAATTTTGATTTCTTGCCATGAACATGTTACCCTCTTTGTTTTGATCCTTTCAATTCAAAGCATTCTTAAGAGGTTATTAGTTTTAGGAACAAAGCACCCCCACGATTTTATTTTTGTATAGTTTTGGTTTGATTTTTGGTTACGTTTCTTCTACAAAACTTTTGATTTTTCGATTTTTGACTTACCCAAACTTTGTAATCAAACCCATGATGTGTTTACTTATCTTCATTTTAATACTTTGGTCCTAGATCATATTGAATGCAAGGTGGAATACGATTTGCAGACTGCTATTAGCTCTAAGTATGGCCTCAGGTTTTGCAAACCTCATCGCATGCGTTTTAATTAAACGTCTATCCCATCGTATGAGTCTTTGCAGTGTTCATTGTTGGGCTCGAGGTTATGGATCTGTTTTGTTTTCTCAAACCCTACCTATATGTTGTGTTTGTTTGATTACCCTCCCATCCAGTATGGCTCCTATCATGAGAATTGAACCAAACAGTATCCAAACCCTTCTCTCATACGACGATGCTAGAGAAGATTTGGAAAGAAATGGTTGGCTCGTTTTCATCAGGAAGTTTCAGGGTTTCAATTTACAGGTTTCCCAATAATTCACCTTATCCTTTGATGGTTGTAGAGCGAAAGTTGGTGATGTAAAACTGGAGGTTACCGAGGAGTTCCTGAGTCAAGCCATTGGGTTACCAACAAGCGCTCAAAAATGGTTTAAAAACGTGAAAGTGGAAGAAGTTCCTTGGACCCTGTTGTTTACATCTCAGAAAATAACAAGTTGTGATAAAGGTATCCCCATTTCATTCTTAAAATCTCAGTGGCATGATTTTCTCGCTATGGTAAACCAATTTGTTACCTGTGAGGGGCGTTTCAGGCTTGTATTTTTGTACCATTTACATCTACTGATGAGTTTTATGGGTTTCCCTTTGAATATGTCATATTACTTACTCAAGAGTCTTTATAAAATGGGGAAAAGATATAAGAAACAGAGGTCAAAGACTATCCTTTTTCATCACGGCCTAGTTAAAATCCTGCTCATACATCAATTAGAGTCACAAGATGACAGCTGGGATTCATTTATAACCTGAAATGGCTATGGTAACCCTGAATTGGGAGAAGTAGATAAACTCGTTGTTGAGACCCGACAACATCTCTTTCACCTCCCCAGAGTTGTGTCTCTTCCTCTAACAATGGACTCTTGATCAATCCCAAGGTCATTCAATAGACTAGTCAATAGATTACACATCCAAATGACTGTGTTAAAAACATAAAGAAACCTACAGGAAAGAGATTTAAGAGTAATATTGATATCAATTTTAAAAAGAAAAGAGCTGGCAGGCTAATTTCTAGGAGACTTCGTAATAAGTCTAATTCTCATCCAAGTTCAATCAATATGATAGAAATTCATGAAAGCTCAAACTCTGAAATTGAGAGGTTCCTCGTTGCAGAAGACTTTTAGTCATTCGAGCCACATCTTGATCGACCTTATAATTTCGTTGATAATTTACCCCCCTGTTTGAAAAACAATCCAGAGTTTCCTGGTGTCAATTTTTGCAATGAATCTACTATCTATATGGAGAGCGATTCGGTCCACAATATTTCTTGTTCTGATGCAACCACCACATAGTTAAAGTGTGAGGTCTTTCTATCATGGATTGAAATATTTTATGTTGATATCCCATTTCTACAGTCACATGTTAAGGATTTAAAAGAGCAGATCGATGTTTTAACAAACGAAAACCATAGGCTTGAATCCGTCATCCAAGGGAAAGAAAAATGTATTAAGACCACAGGTCATGTGATATTTAAAAATGTCGAGGCTGCTACAGCCATTGTAAATTCCAAGATTTCATGATATGATTTGATTGCATGGTTAGAGGTATGATCTTTTAAACTAATAACATGTTTGTTTTCATTCTTAAGTTGGATTATTTGGTTTGTTGAATAAACTATATTTCATTATTAAATTATTCTAGTTTATTCATTAAATAAAATGAGATTTCATTTACTATTATAACTAGCTACAAAATCACAAGATTCTATAGCCAGTAATGTTAATTTGAATTGTGTAAATTAATGACAGAAAACATATCTAAAATCTTTCTATTTTCCTTTTCTTTCAGGATATTCAGGGGTCCATGATTTCAAAATTGATCTAAGGCACTCTTAATACCTTCCAGTCATATCTATGATGTATTTTGAATGAACATAAATGAATTGTTGTTAGTTTTTTAGGATTTTGTAGGATCAGGGTGGTTGCATCCCCCTTTATTTTTGAAACAAATATTTGATCTCAGGAATAGAAACAATTATCTTTCTTGAGGCCTTTATAAACCTATCATTTTGTAAACAAAGGCATCTAAGCCTAGGGCTGGAGTATGGACAATTACACACAGGCTTGAATGGGACAGAATGCATGTTACAACTTTAGCTTTTGTGTATTATGTTTTAGTTTAATTTTTGTTTATTTTGATGTGATAATAGATGGTGAAAGCTTTTGTCTTCATTATTTATTGTGAGTTGAAATAATTCATTATTACATGTTGTCCATATCTCATGTTTCAGATACAATACAGGGTGATCATTAATTCAATTCAAATTATGAGATTTATCTATAATTTTATGTTGAATGTTTGAATACAAGTTCTTACAGCAAGATTTATCTCGTTGTAGTTACTGCAGATCATAAGATCACTGTGACTGTCTCCATCAAACATCCTGTTATCAAAACTCAGTTTCCAGCATATTGTTTCACATTTATTCAGAGCAATCTTAATATTTGTTGCAGGCTGTAACTATAGGATTTATCCCATGTGTTATCGCTTGTGATCTATTATATCACTGTAATTATTTTGTGTCTTATTGTTTCATCAATTGAATACACCAGTCAATACACAGTTTGGCCTTTGCACCAAACAGTGTTAAGATGCACAACAGATTTATGTTGTGGATGGACTGATGCACAATTTACCCAAACAACTGGACGCATACTCTTCAAATGATTAATAGGTTAGTTTATTCTTTTATTTCATTTTCTAGCTTATTATAGAATTTTTTATATATAGTATAATTTTCGCTATCTATATCTTCCTGTTTGATTAAGTAGTTTAATATTTGATCTTGTGAATGCATATAAACAAGAAAACAAATAAAAAAGAAATAGTACTTTTTATTTCTTTATTACTGACGTTAAAAGAACCATTTTACATTCGATTTTCTATGAGTTTAGATTAAAACTCATTATTTGTATATGTTGTATATATGATAAATAGAATTATTATATAAATATTAATTAGATAAACTGCACATATATATTTAGATGTACATATATATTTCAACGATTATTATTTAGTAATTTATTGCATTTCTATTAGTTATTTTTTGCTTCCCTTAGGACTTTAGATTGGCCAACGGAGCCATTAAACCTGTCAGGGTGAATTAATCCAAATGGCTTGGGTTAATTGGACAACCCCGGACTAGATTCACTCTTCCAGTTGAAGAGCGGTCAATTTTTCCCATCAACAAATGGCACTAGAAGGAGGGCCTGAATACTATTAATGGCATGATGAGGTTGCAAGACTCCTCCCCCACCTACCCACTCACCTATAGTAACAAGAAGTCATTTTGATGACAACATTGTCCCTCAAACTTCAACCACATCAAACAAAAATCCACGGATCACCGTTGAACCAGTAGCTCCAAACCCCCTAGGTGTTACACATTATTTTATTCATCCCTATGATCATTAATGATGTAAACCTATTTATTTCCTTCAGAGGGGTCAGTGTCCTGAGTTCTTGAAGAGATAAGGGAGAAGAACTTTTCCTGAGAAAAGAAATGGCATTTTCCTGTGTAAAAACCTTATAAAAAAGGAAGTTCGCAGGATGCCTATGTATTAGGGTGTGAGAATGCTTGATTCTTGTAGGTTGCCCACACTTAGGGTATGAAATTTTCACAAGATTCTCTATAGGCAGGGTGCGAGAATGCTTACACGTGTGAAAAATGAGCGTTTTCTCGAATCTTCCAGAAGGAGAAACTTCTATGGTGAGGTGGCATCCGAATGGTTTGGATCTTACTCGATTTCATGATTTAGTGGGATCATCCTAACCTCCCCAGCTTATCCTCTTCAACTTATAAAAGGAGAGGAGTTCTCATGGAGAAAGTTAGCTTTTGTCAGCTTTGGTTGGCTTGGAATTATTAGCTTGGTTGGAGTGGCTTTGAGATTTTCCTTTGTCAAGATAGATTGTGAATATTATCAGATCTATGCTCTTAGAATTCTTGGAGTGAAAGTATGTGGGGAATGAAGGATAGTTGGAAGGGACCTTAAGACATCAATGCCATGGTTGTAATCTCTCTTTCACATTTAATATGATACAGTAATATGATTCTTTCCTATAAAGCTTGTTGTGTTTTATTGTATGATTCCTTGATCACATACATAGGTTTATATTGAGTTTATGCTATTGCTATCACTTTGGTTGGTTGCGTTCTTTTGTAGGATCATCATTGTATGAGAGTTGGAATGGAGCTAGGATGGCGATGGCGAGAGGAAGCGACATTTAAATGGTATGTCACCCATCCCTCTTTAGTTAGTAAATTCAATATTTAAAACTTAAGGAAAGCGTCATTTTCTGGTGTGTTTTGTTCTAGATCTAGGTGGATCTAGGGATATTAGTTATTTTCCGCACCTACCGATTAGTCCAATAACACGAGGGGCCAACGTACAAGATATTATTCATCAATCCCTCATAAGGATGCACAGTGCTTTGGCCAATATTAGACAACCAGGTCAGCCTTTGAAGCAACCATTAGACTTCTCTGATATCAGGGAGCAACTTGAAGGTACTGATATTACCCTAAACCCTATGGATCCAGATCACATCCTCACTCCTACAGCAGGAGGATATGGTATCCCACCATCACCACCCCCTTCATCTCCTTCTTCTTCTGGAGAAGAATCATCAGACGAAGGTAGTTCCTCATCTCATCCTTTGATACCACCCAAGCCTATGGACAATCCAAACAATCCCACCAGACCTTGTCTCGATCAAGATGCAATGGCCATACCTAGACCCCAACATCCTTTTCCTAAACATCCAGAGAAATGGCTCCCTAAATTTGACCCAGATTCCAAGCAGATTGTTGAGGATCATATCAAACAATTCATGCTAGCCATTAGGCTCCGTAGTGTTGAACACGAAGACATAGTGTGTAGAATTTTTCCCTACATCTTTGAAGGCAATGTCCCTACCTGGTACTTTTCCCAACAGCCCCACACCATCGTGTCATGGGATAGATTCGAATCCTATTTCCTTGAGAAATTCGGAGATGATAAATCTCCTGAAGTCCTAGTCATGGAACTCTCTAGTTTAAAGATGAACCCAAAAGACAAGATAAAATACTTTAATCAAAGGTTCATGACATTAAAGAATCGAATCCCCACAGACTCAATGCCTGCTGAAAATCTTATTATTGCATACTACATGAAAGCCTTACACTAAAACATAGCCATTTGGGTAAAAAGGTCCAAGAAAGACACATTGTTAGAAGCCTTCGAAGAGGCAAATCAAATCAATAAAGATATTCTCATCCTAAAAGACAATACCTATAACATGGAAAAGACTACTTCATCCTCCAAGAAGAAAATCAAAATCCTCCCTAGACCTCCCCAAAACAAAACTCAACCAGATAGTTCGGATCTAGAAAGCTTACAGAAGGTCATTCAAAAGTTGTCTAATTAGGTTATATATTTGAGAAGATTGGATGAAGAAGCTTCTTTAAGCAAAGGGCCTTACAAACCCCCTTTTAGAAATCCTTTTCCCACAAACCGACCTAACTCAAATTCTGAAGGCCTAAATCTAGAAAGCTTATAGTTTTCTATTTAGACAATTCTAGAGGCACATGATAACTTGATTCCTTCTGAGATTCCTAGAGACGTAGCTAAACAAGATATAGTGGAAGAGGACGAACCCTCCCCAAACATTTTCGGGCATTTTTCGGATATCATTTTTCAATATAATTTCGAAACAGTGCATCCTTACAATACCAGGAGCAAGACAACAAATAAGTCTTCTTCTGAAATCGTAACTAATGCACCTCCAAAATAGTCTAAATCAATTGAAACTAAACAGAATTCAGCAGCCCCAAGCTTAGAGTATGATTTGATTGAGGATCTAAAAAAACTTAGAGCTAACATTTTAATTTAGGAATTATTAAAATTCCCTTTTCTTCTGCAAAAGATGTTGCAGAATATTGCAGAAAACAACAAAAACAACAATCCAAACAACAACAAAGTTGTTGAAAACAGCCCCAAAACACCTCAAAAGGTCTCCACCAAAATGGCATCAGAGCCTTCTGATAAAAGAGACCTTGCTGTAAAAAGTGTAACAAATGTAGATAAACTAGTTTCAGGGGCTGCAATTAAAAAACAACAAACTTCTGCTATTAATACTCGCAGAAATGCCCCACCCTTTTTGTTGACTTTTGAATTTTTCAATAGGAATGTACATAACTATATGGTAGATTGAGGTGCATCGTCAAACACAATGCCTTGGTCTATCTGTCAAAAAATTAATGCCGAAGTTCAACCATCTAGCCTAAAAATTATTCAGCTCGATCAAACTAGTGTTAAAGTAATAGGTGAATTAAAAAATGTGCTTATCAGATTATCATCTAATCCTAAAGTCCATCAAGTTATTGATATTATTGTCGTACATATCCCAAAAGTATATGGTTTGTTTTTAAGTAGAGATTGGTCCGAACAACTACATGGCTATTTTGCAACAGATTGGTCTCACTTGTGGCTACCCGAGAATGGAAAGCCTAACAAAATCAAGGTAAATCATGAGCGTTATCTTCATTTCACAGTAACAGATTTCAATGATCCTAATGAACCATTCACTGCTTCTTCCAATTCACCTGAAATACAGGGGATGGACACTTTTTTCGGCAATTTTATGGCTGAAACTTCTACCATTACTGACCTAGAACAACAATCCAAAATTATGACATGCATGCACTGAAAAGCCTTCTCTCAGTGGTCACACGCACCTGACGAAAATCAAATCTGGTCTCTTTACTTTGATGGATCAAAATCAAAGGAAGGAGCTGGTGCAGGGTGCATGCTCATTGATCCAGCAGGTAAAAAAACTTTGATTTATTGTCGGTTATAATTTGAATGCACAAACAATACGGCTGAATATGAGACACTCCTGCAAGGTCTCAGAAAAGACCTAGATTTGAACATTCATAATTTGACAGTCTTTGGTGATTCAAAAATTATGGTTAGACAGGTAAAAAATTATATCCGCTGTTTATCTCCACACCTGAAAAGCTATCAGACTGAGGTATGGAATTTAATGAACAAATTTTATGCGTTTAACATTAATTCTATTCCAAGATTGAATAATTTTGAGGCTGATTTGTTAGCTAACGTCGCCTCAAAACTTTTTCCAACAGAAGGCCTTGCTCTGAATGTGTTTTCCATCGAGTTTTTGTTTCGACCATCCGTACCGGACAATATAAAAAATTGGATAGTCTTCGATGATGATCAACAAATCATCAGTTTTTTTCATATGGAAGAGACTTTCCAAGGAGCAGTTATCGATGAAGGTACCCACGATGAAAACCTTCACGATTTTACAGTAATACTAGATCCAAGATTCCCAGAGTCTACATCGGATATGGTAAACTCTATCCCAAAATTTGTGGTTAAATTAGAAAACTTTTATGATCTTCACGATAAATTCGAAAAATCAGTGAATTGTAAAACAAATAGTTCTTCCTTGACACATGAAAAAGTAAATCTAGGAACTAAAGATAACCCATATTGCATCAATTTGGGGTTGGGATGTTCTGAGCAAGAAAAGAAAACATTTATTAAGTTGTTTAAGGAATTTAAATATGTATTTGCTTGGATGTACGCTGATTTAAAAACCTTTGATCCTAACATCATACAACACATTATCCCCATGAAACCCCAAACCCAACCTTTTCAACAGAAATTAAGAAAGATGCACCCAAAGCTTGAACCGACAGTCAAGAAAGAACTAAACAAACTCTTAAATGATAAAATAATCTTCCTGGTAAGACATACCCAGTGGGTCTCTAATCTTGTCCCTGTAAGGAAGAAGAGTGGTGAAATCAGACAATGTGTCGATTTCCTAAATTTAAACTGAGCGTTTGATAAAGACAACTACCCTATCCCTCCCATGGAATAGATCCTTCAACAAGTATTTGGTTTTGAAAGATGATTGCTGCTGGATGGTTTTTCAAGATATAACCAAGTCCTTATGTCTCCCCCAGACCAACTCAAAACCACTTTCTATACTCCATGGGGCACCTACGCTTATAGGAAGATGCCCTTTGGGCTCATAAATGTCGGTGCCACCTTTGAGAGAGCGATGGATATCTCTTTCCGTAGTTTAATCAATCAATCTGTATTAGTCTATCTAGATGATGTCACTATCTTCTCAAAGAATAAGGAAGATCATATAGCTCATATAAAATCTATTCTACAGCGATGTCATAAATACAGTGTTTCTTTAAATCTAAAAAAATCTATCTTTGCGGTAGAAAAAGGTAACCTCCTTGGATTCATTGTATCAAATGAAGGGATGATTATTGACCCTGAAAGGACCCAAGTAATTTCAAAACTGCCCCCTCCCTCTTCCAAAAAGTCCATGCAATCTTTCTTAGGTCAGATAAACTTTGTTAGGAGGTTCATCCCCAGCTTTTCAGAAATGGTCAGACCGTTACAAAATTTAATAAAAAAGGATGTGTAGTACCATTGGGGACCTTTAGAAATTCAGGCTTTTGACTCAATAAAAAAGGCTATAGTAGACGCTCCTTCTCTAATGAGCCCTGATTTTTCACGAGACTTCACCCTCTACATGTTTTCCTCTGATCGGTCTTATGCTGTTGTCCTAATCCAAAAAAATGTTGAAAACAACGAAGTCCCAATTGCCTTTATGAGCTCATCCTTCAAGGGAGCAGAACTCAATTACCAACAGTAGATCAGTAGGCTTATGTTGTTTTTAAAGTGGTAAAACACTTTCGATCTTATCTACTAAAATCTAGGACAAAAATCATTGTCCCTTACCCTGCTGTAAGAAATTTGTTAGTGCAGAAAGAACTGGGTGAAAAAAGGGAAAACTGGGTCACATCCTTACAAGAATACGACATAGAAATTACCCCATCATAGATTGTTAGAGGCCAAGGTTTATGTAAATTGGTTGTTGATTCATCTATAGGACAACATAATGAAACTGATACATTAATTCAAGATCAGCATGATCAAAATCAAATCTGTTGTGCACAAAACCTTACTAGTCCTTGGTATGATGACATCAAGTTTTATCTTATACACATATCAGCCCCCCGTCACCTTGATCCAAAAAAGAGGAGAGAACTGAGATTAAAATCTGCTTCTTTTCAGCTGGTAAATGGTATTTTGTTTCACCAAAATTTCAATGGAATACTTATGTGCTGTCTTGAAAAAGATGAAGCAGAAAAAGTCTTATTGGAATTACATGCAGGGGGAGTTGGTGGGAATTTTGGTGGAGACACCACTGCCCACAAAGTATTAAGAGTAGGTTATTACTAGCCTACTCTTTTCAAAGATTCCCATGACTTGTGTCACAAGTGTGTAATCTGTCAAAAGGCATCTAGACGAATACAAAAACCAACATTCCCGCTGCAACCAGTTTCAGTAGACTCCCCTTTTCAGCAATGGGGCCTTGATATTATAGGCCGAATTAACCCAACATCCTCGTAGTAGCATAAATACATCATAACAGCCACAGATTATTTCACCAGGTGGTCCGAGGTTGTGCCATTAAAATTTGTAAACACCAGCCAGGTAATATCCTTCCTAAATTCAAATATTGTCACTCGTTTCGGTATTCCTGAATGCCTAGTATTTGATAATGATTCCTATTTTTCATCTCTCGAAATGAGTGATTTATCTTTAGAGAAAGGAATAAAATTAAAGTATTCCACTAGCTATTACCCCCAAGGCAATGGTTTGGCTGAATCAACTAATAAAAACATGATCAATATCATCAAGAGAACGGTCTCCAAAAACCACAAAAACTGGCATAATGCACTATTTAATGCAATCTGGGATGATAGAGTAACTCTTAAAACTGTTGTTGGTAATTCCCCATTTTTTCTCGTTTCCAACAGGGAAGTGATTCTTCCACCGCATGTCCTTCTTCCATCTCTGCAGTTATCACAGAAGGTGAAAGAAGAAAAATGTCCTCCCTTGGAAAGTTGGATTAACGCTTTACTGAAGTTAGAGGAAGTAAGGGCTCAAGCAAAACAAAAATTGGATCAACATCAACTCATTGTCAAAAACTGGTTTGATTGCAATTCTGCCTCTGACATAAATTTTGAGGTAGGCAATCTTGTTCTTAAGTGGGACAAACCTCATGAGGGGAAAGGGGAACATACTAAGTTTCAAAACCTGTGGTTGGGACCATTTTTAATTGCTGAAAAACTAGGTCCCAGTTCCTTTCACCTACTAAATTTAGAGGGATAACCAGACACCTTCCCGATGAATGGCCAAGCTCTCAAAAAGTACTTTACCTGATGACTCTCCCATACACCTTTTGTAAATATTTTTGGTTTGTTTTCCTTGTTGTTTTTTTTTCTTTTCTGGTTTGTTTTTGTTTTCATTTCTATTTATCGAACTTTCTTTTTGAAACAAACATGCCTACACCACGGGTTATCTCAGAAAAATAAAACAGAATACTTCCCCTCGAAAATAACTACTAAAAGTTGTCAGAACATTAATTGTTTTATTTCTCTGAAATTGTAGCCTTGTTAAATATGACTTTTTGATTGAAAAGTATTTTCTCGGTTTCAATATGCACTTGAAAGTATTCATGACCATATTTAAAAGTCTTTTTATGTTGTCCCTGTTCTTCAAGAGAGCAACTCAACGATGTCTCCCTGTTCTTGAAAATTAGTTTTTTTAATGAACTATTTTTGGATCTTGATGAAGGACAACATGAAATTTTTTAAGGCTTGTGATATATCAAGATGTGTTTAAAACTGAAATTTTCAGCGTCACCTCGCTCTGTTGAATATCTTTAAGAAATATGCTAGAATGTGAATAATGTCTCACAGAGCTGTGGGAAGTGTTTGTAAACCTGTCGGGACACTGAACAGGTCTGCTGGCAGCGGGTAAATACATGCATGACGCCAAGACAACTTCGTTGGGGTATTGAATAGGCCTGCTTGTAGCGAAGCAATGTCAGGTAAAAGAAAATTCTCAAATGTGAATTTTGTTTTGGCCCTAAGCGTCTTTCATTCTGATCTGAAATTTCTTGACAGGATAGAGACATCAGAGTTGGTTAATTGACATCCCTGTCAAGACTATGTGTTAAGAACCAAACTTCAATATATCATAGAAAAACCTCAGGAAAAGTACTCAACGCCTTGAAAAAGAGATAATATCATATAATAAGCCTCTTCGAGGGGGCAACCTCCTTTTACCCCACTTAAATGTTCAAGTACAAGATGATTCAAAATGAAAATGTCTCCTTGGT
>ML790444.1:556347-579166 GCA_009831015.1 Picea engelmannii | reverse complement strand
CATTCTCCAATGATTTGGGTTCCCAAAGGCGAACCTCATGTTGAATGTTATCCTTTAAAGTTCCTATGAATACATCAATCAAGTGCTCATCTGGAATATCGGTTACCTTTATATTCAATCTTTGCAAGTTCTCAATGTGCTCGATAACTGAACCCTTTTGCTTGAGATTTATCAATTGGATAAAGAAGGTATTGCTCCTTGTATATTCATAGTGTGCTATCATTTCTTCCGTGAAAATTGTCCAAGTGACGAGTGATTTGCGAGATCAAAGCCATCAATACCAAACAAATTGATTAGGTTCTAAATATAAAGAAGAAATTTGTACCTTTTGTGTATGTGGCACATTATGGAGATCAAAGAATTGCTCCATCTGAAGTATCCATGTGATATGGTCCTTGCCATCAAACTTCCTCATATCAATCTTAGGAACGTGGTTGGTCTTCAAACCAAAGTTGGAGTTTCTCCATTCTTGATTCACCTTCCTTGTGTCCTCATCATGAATTTCATGGGATTCATTTTCACTTTCGGGTGTCTTCTCTGTTACGAAATTTTTCAATACTTCCATGATCTCCCCTTTTAAGCCATCTATCTTAGTATCCAACTTAGCTTCCATTGAATCCATCTTCTTTTGTAGTTCATTTATGTCCCTACACATTTCTTCACCTTCATCAAGAGTCCAATTAGTATTTTTTGGAGGCTTATTTGGTGTAGAAGGTCCCGTTTTTGGTGGCATGTTGGCCAAGTATCACTTTTGAATATTGATTTTGAGGTGGTTCTGATAGACAATATTTATTCTGTTCTATCTCCCAAGTTTCAGCCCTTTTGGGTATGAAAATTTATTTTAGGTAGTTCTCTAATATTTCTTCTCTACAATGCCACAGGTCTAATCAAAATTGGATGTGCCAAGTGGAATTTATGGTAACTTCCTCACAACTTGCCGATGTTTGGCCTTTCCAGGAGATCTCACTTGTATAGCATTCCCCGCATAAAATAATTGATATCAAATTCTGAAACTCGCACCCAACATACTACAGACTATCCATGATCCAATGAAACCAGTCCCACTCAATTTGGATACTCTAGCAAGAAGTTATCATTGTTTTACCTGGAACACCTTCTTGAGACTAGTCAATAGGACTAGTCAAATACCCTATCTTACACAAGGTGTATATAAAAATTTAAGATGATCCAGAAGCCCAAATTTTTAGCATAGATACCTTACTAATTTATGTAAATGGCCTCCGGATTTCAGGGTCTGAAACATTATAGAATTTTTTTTATAGCTGTATCTATGAAACCCTATCTTGTACAGGATGTATCTCCGAAAGTATAAGGCCTTAAGAGCTAAATTTTGAACCCAACATACCTTGATCCATCTACTAAAGATCCTCAAAGTTGTTCCTTCTAAAACACTGTAGAAAAAAAGTTATAGCAAAAATTCCATAGTGTTTCAGATGTAGCAGTGAAACCCCAAGACCTTGAGCTCTAATACCATATGTTAAGAACCAAACATCAATTTAGCATAGAAAAACCTCAGGAAAAGTACTTAATGCATTGAAAAAGAGATAATTTTAGATAATAAGCCTATTCGATGGGGCAACCTCCTTTTGCCCCACTTAAATGTTCAAGTACAAGATGATTCAAAATGAAATTTTTTCCTTGGTATATATAGGAGACTAGGAGGTATAATTACAACTAATGGCCTAAAGCCGACATAAATAAAATAACATTACTAATATAATATGCCCCAATTAAGGGGTAATGAGCCAATATTAGGGCTTAACACTATAAACTCCTACTAGCAGTAGTGTCCCTGTCAACAGTATCGAAGACATTAACTTATACATCGTAGCTTTCTTTTGCCAAGTTTGTCACTAGTTTTCGTTTCTTTAAAAACAAAAGTTATGTAAAACTAGACTGCATCATGATTATTTAATATGTTCAAATGAATTTTCAGTTGTTCTTCGATTGGAAGTTTTCATATTTCTCTAACTTGAACTTGTTCGTATTATAGGGATAACTACTTCTCCTAGCATGTCACCATTGTTGGCAGCCCGACGATCTTCTTAACTTTTTATGTCAATTAAATGATCTAAATAGCTGCCTAACTAGGGTCATGAATTTTTTATCATTCTTCATGAGCAGTTTCCGAAACGATAGTCGTAAGTTGTCGCTTTTCCATATTTTTTATTCATGCTTTGTTTTCATGACTGAAAGCATGAAAACTTGCGACTGTGATCACCATGATGTTTTAAAATTTCACCGAAGGAAAATGGTTCATATAGTTTATTATGGAATTTTGATTTCTTGCCATGAAGATGTTACTCTCTTTGTTTTGATCCTTTCAATTCCAAGAATGCTTAAGAGGTTATGGGTTTTAGGAACAAAGAACCCCCATGATTTGATTTTGTATAGTTTTGGTTTGATTTTTGGCTACGTTTCTTCTACAAAACTTTTGATTTTTCGATTTTTGACTTACCCAAACTTTGTAATCAAACCCATGATGCGTGTACTTATCTTCATTTTAATACTTTGGTCCTAGATCATACTGAATGCAAGGTGGCATATGATTTGTAGACTACCATTATCTCTAAGGATGGCCTCAAGTTTCGCAAACCTCTTTTCATGTGTTTTAATTAAACAACTATCCCATCGTATGAGTCTTTGTAGAATTCATTGTTGGGCTCGGGGTTATGGGTCTATTTTGTTTTCCCAAACCCTACCTATATGATGTATTTGTTTGATTACCCTCCCGCCCAATATGGATCTTGTCATGAGAATCGAACCAAATGGTATCCAAACCCTGCTCTCATATGACGATGCTAGAGGAGATTTGGAAAGAAATGGTTGGCTCACTTTCATCAGGAAGTTTCAGCGTTTCAATTTACAGGTTGCCCAATAATTCACCTTATCCTTTGATGGTTGTAGAGAGAAAGTTGGTGATGTGCAACTGGAGGTTACTGAGGAGTTCCTGAGTCAAGCCACAGGGTTACCAACAAGCAATCGAAAATGGTTTAAAAACGTGAAAGTGGAAGAAGTTCCTTGGACCCTGTTGTTTACATCTCAAAAAATAAAAATCTTTGATAAAGGTATGCCCATTTCATTCTTAAAAGCTCGATGACACGATTTTCTCGTTGTGGTAAAGAAATTTGTTACCTGTGAGGGGCGTTTTGGGCTTGTATTTTTGTACCATTTACATCTACTTATGAGTTTTATGGATTTCTCTTTGAATATGTCGTATTACTTACTCAGGAGTCATTATAAAATGGGGAAAATATATAAGAAATAGAGGTCAGACTCTAGCCTTTTTCATCGCGGCCTAGTTAAAATCCTGCTCATACATAAATTAGAGTCAAAGGATGACAGTTGGGATTCGTTTATAACCTGAAATGGCTATGGTAACCCTGAATTGGGAGAAGTAGATAAACTTGTTGTTGAGACCCGACGACATCTCTTTCACCTCCCTAGACTTGTGTCTCTTCCCCTAACAATGAACCCTTGATCGATCCCAAGGTCATTCAACAGGCTAGTCAACAGATTACACATCCAAATGACTGTGTTAAAAACATAAAGAAACCTACAGGAAAGAGATTTAAGAGTAATATTGATATCAATTTTAAAAACAAAAGAGATGGCAGGCTGATTTCTATGAGATTTCGTAATATGTCTAATTCTCATCCAAGTTCAATCAATATCATAGAAGGTCATGAAAGCTCAGCCTCTAAAATTGAGAGGCTCCTCGTTGTAGAATACTTTCAATCATTCGAGACACAACTTGATCGACCTTATAATTTTGTGGATAATTTACCCCCCTGTTTGAAAAACAATCCAGAGTTTCTTGGTGTCAAGTTTTGCAATGAATCTACTATCCGTATGGAGAGCGCTCTGGTCCACAATCTTGTTTGTTCTGATGTAACCACCACACAGTCAAAGTGTGAGGTCTATCTATCATGGATTGAAATATTTTATGCTGATATCCCATTTCTACAGTCACGGGTTAAGGCTTTAAAAGAGCAGATCGATGTTTTAACAAATGAAAACCACAGGCTTGAATCCGTCATCCAAGGAAAAGAAAAATGTATTAATACCACAGGTCATGTGATATTTAAAAACGTTGAGGCTGCTACAACCATTGTAAATTCCAAGATTTTATGATACAATTTGATTGCATGGTTAGAGGTATGATCTTTTAAACTAATAGCATGTTCATTTTCATTATTAAGTTAGATTATTTGGTTTGTTGAATAAACTATATTTCATTATTAAATTAGTCTATTTTATTCATTAAATAAAATGAGATTTCATTTACTATTATAACTAGCTACAGAATCGCAAGATTCTGTAGCCAGTTATGTTAATTCGAATTGTGTAAATTAATGACAGAAAACATATCTGAAATCTTTCTATTTTCCTTTTCTTTCAGGATATTCAGGGGTCCATGATTTCAAAATTTATCTGAGGAACTCTTAAGACCTTCCAGTCATATCTATGATGTATTTTGAATGAACAGAAATGAACTGTTGTTAGTTTTTTAGGATTTAGTAGGGTTAGGGTGGTTGCATCCCCCTTTATTTTTGAAACAAATACTTGATCTTAGGAACAAAAATAGTTATATTTTTTGAGGCCTTTATAAACCTATCATTTTGTAAACAGAGGCATCTCGGCCTGGGGCTAGAGTATGGACAATTACACAGAGACTTGAATGGAACAGAATGTATGTTATAGCTTTAGCTTTTGTGTATTATGTTTTAGTTTAATTTCTATTTATTTCGATGTGATAATAGATGGTGAAATATTTTGTCTTCATGATTTGTTGTGAGTTGAAATAATTCATTATTACATGCTGTCCATATCTCATGTTTCAGATACAATACAGTGTGATCATCGATTCAATTCAAATTATGAGATTTATCTATAATTTTATTTTGAATGTTTAAATACAAGTTCTTACAACAAGATTTATCTCATTGTAGTTACTGTAAATCATAAGATCACTGTGACTGTCTCCATCAGACATTCTTTTATCAAAACTCAGTTTCCAACATATTGTTTCACATTAATTCGGAGCAATCTTAAGATTCGTTGCAGGCTGTAACTGTAGGATTTATCCCATGTGTTATCACTTGTGATCTATTATATCATTGTAATTATTTTGCATCTTATTGTTTCATCAATTGAATACACCAGTCAATACACAGTTTGGCCTTTGCACGAAACAGTGTTAAGATGCACAGCAGATTTATCTCATGGATGGACTGATGCACGATTACCCAAACAACTGGATGCATACTCTTCAAATGATTAATAGGTTAGTTTATTCTTTTATTTCATTTTCTAGCTTATTATGGAAGTTTTTATATATAGTGTAATTTTCTCTATCTATATCTTCATGTTTGATTAAGTAGTTTAATATTTGATCTTGTGAATGCATATAAACAAGAAAACAAATCAAAACAAATAGTACCTTTTCTTTCTTTATTACCGCCATTAAAAGAACCATGTTACATTCGATTTTCTATGAGTTTAGATTAAAATTCATTATTTGTATATGTTGTATATATGATAAATATAATTATTATATAAATATTAATTAGATAAACTGGATATATATATTTAGATGTACATATATATTTCAACGATTATTATTTAGTAATTTATTGCATTTCGATTAGTTATTTTTTCTCTTCCCTTAGGACTTTAGATTGGACGACAGAGCCATTAAACTCGTCAGGGTTAATTAATCCAAACGACTTGGGTTAATTGGACAACCCCAGACAGAATTCACTCTTCCAGTTGATGAGCGGTCAATTTCGCCCGTCAACAGAGCTCTAGAGAGGAGGCTTAATGGTCTAAACCACCATGCTAGACTATAGCCAAGGCCAAAATGAGGTAAATAGGGTTACTAGAGGTCACTCCAGTCACAGGTGTTATATTCGAAAAATGACATTGAGCTAAAAAGGGTTAAATGCACTTTTAAGTCATTATGAGCTAAAAATAGAAGTTAACAATGAATTAGGGTTTTAGTAGTGATTTAGGGTTTTGGAAGTCAACAATGAATTAGGGTTTTAGTATGATTTAGGGTTTTTGAAAGACATAAAGGAAGGGTTAGTGACCTAATTCATTATTATGTAGATTATGACTTGTCATTGAGGAGAAGAGGTGCATCTCAGGAGAGATAGTTCAGTGGATTCCAGGAGGAAGACACCAGTGGGCTAATTTCGGTGTTGAGAGACACCTTAGTCACCAGGAAGATCATCTAGGTCTTCCATCATTCTTCAGCAACAGTTACATAGTGCTCAGCAGGAAGGGCACATTCATCAAGAGTGAGGGCACAACTTCTAAGAGGGTTTTTAGTCGATTTATCCCATGCAGGGAGAATTCTGAGATTTCCCTCCGACCTAGTTGAGAGGAGGAAAAGGAACATCTTTTTCCTGGTTCCTCGTCATATTTCGACATAGGAATAAATTAGGACGCATTTTCTAGACTTGGATGTGCGACACTTTTGGCGGGAGCATTTGGGGTTTCAGAGCGAGCATCATACCAGATTCAGGGAAACCCTTCCGACCCATTTCCTAGTATACCAAGGCAGTCGTTTTGAGACATATCTCATCCGATTCTAATGGTGGAATCACTAGGATGCATTTTTCCATAAGAAGAGGGGCGCATTCCCCCAAGGGTATCCATTTGGGGTCCAGATTCATCAGCAAAGGGGTCTGACAGATACCAGTACTGAGGACTAGAGTAGGGCACATCATTTGGGACAATTTCTAGGACATTATGAGAAGTATATCTTCCAGGGAGAACTTTCCAGACTTCCAACAGTTACTGTTAGAGCTGCCATATTCGCAGCGCATCCATTGATTCTGCAGTGGTCCCATATTTCAGGTATTATCTTTTAGTTGCTTATTTGTATTCTGGCTAAGATCCTTGTTTGTTTATATAATCGAGTATTGTCGGTTTATTTAGTCGCATTCGACCATTTTTTAATCCACATAGATATCATAATATAAAATTTGCAGTCATTTATCACATTTTTTATTTGTATGATCATTTATATGTTGTAAACGATTCATCCTACACACACATTAGCAACATTTCCTAGACTAGCCAAGTCAGGAACATTATAGACTCATTTCCCAGTAGACCAAGGTGGTCATTTTGAGACATATCTCATCCAATTTCGATAGTGGAATCACTAGGACACATTTTTCCAGAATATGAGGGGTGCATTCCCCTAGCGGTATCCATACGGGGTCCAGATTCATCAACAAAGGGGTCTGATAGATACCAGTACTGAGGAATAGAGTAGGGCACATCATTTGGGATAGTTTTTGAGCCATTCTGAGAAGTATAGCTCCTAGGGAGAACTTTCTATACTTCCAACAGCTACCATCACAGCTGCCATAGTCCCAATGCATCCATTAATTCCATAGTGCTCCCAGATTTCGGGCAGTTCTCCCATATTCCTGATTTTCCCCCTTTTCCTCCTAGCTCAGAGGAAGAGGAAGAGGCACATAGAGAAACAAAGAGAAGGGAAAAGTGTGAGGCTAAGTGTGAGGTAGAGAGGATGCTAGGAGACAGATATGAGCAACCAGAGGGCAGTGGAAAGGCCCCCATAGATCCAAAGACAACTTTCATGTAGGTTATCAACAATATTTTATCTAGTCAATGGACCATGTCTCAGCTCTTGGCACAGGTGGTTGACAGAATGGATAGAGTGGGCACCCCAGACACACAATTCCTGCATGCATCATAGGGGAACTTAGGAGTAGGCCGTAGACCCTAGTCACCCTGTCGCACATACACCTCTGAGAGTAGGATTCCCAGACCCTTGTTTCCCAGTTTCCAGAGGGCACACCCAATAGTAGCACCGCCATTGATAGCACAGAGGCCACCCACTCATGCAGACGAAATTGCAGAGTATAGGAGGGATTATGCAGAATTGGGTCATGACTTCCATCAGGACATGACCTTAGTCGAGTATTGTGGAATCAGACTCAAGAACCTCCCCAGAGAGCCGCAGAGGGGAGGACCATAACAACAACAGGGGCATAACCTCAATTTCATCCAAAAAGTTGGGAAACTCACCATCCCTTCTTTCGACGAGTCACCCAAATACACCGCCAAAGCTTAGGTACAAAAG
This sequence comes from Picea engelmannii, assembly GCA_009831015.1. Classification (NCBI taxonomy): domain Eukaryota; kingdom Viridiplantae; phylum Streptophyta; class Pinopsida; order Pinales; family Pinaceae; genus Picea; species Picea engelmannii. The sequence continues at coordinate 571,023 of ML790444.1, read as the reverse complement.
CTATTACAAGCTCAACCAGATGACCGAGATAGAGGCCATCAGTTTCATGACCTTACACTTGGAGGGTGAGGCACATGAGTGGTGGTATCATGGACTGGTGACATTGGGTCATAGTCACATCACCTCCTATAGGGAGTTTACAGATAGGCTCATGGACAGGTTTGATAATAAGGATCTCGAGATACACTTCAGGGATCTAGCCCAGTTGAGACAAACTGGCACAACGAAGGAGTTCATCACAAAGTTTCAGTGGGTATCCATGGTAGTGATAGATATATCAGAACCCAAGTTGATTATGCTATTCACAGAAGGACTCACAGAGCCTTTGAGAGGATGGGTGAAGGCATACAAGCCTCCCACTTTATAGGATGCCATCCTTCGCACTCGAGATCTAGCAGACTCAGTGCCAAAGACTAAAACTTTCTCCAAACCATTTGTTCCCTAGAGGGATCGAGATAGGAAGCCATTCTAGAGAGAATGGAAGGGAAAGGAGAAGTTCGATGATGAGACTAGGTGAGATCTTATGAGGAAGAAGCTTTTCTTTCGCTACAGAGATCCTTGGGTCCCAGGCCATAGGTGCATGGGAAAGGGAGAGATTCATTATATTGAGGTAGAAATAGATAGTGTGGACAGTGAGGAGGAGGAGGATCAAGATAGTGGATCCACTAGTTTAGAGGAGGAGTCAGCACCAGCAGAGGAACAACCTCCCCATAGACCACTGACACCGGTAGGATCCCATCCTCCAGTAGTCCCACATCCACTAGAGTAGGCTAATAGGAGGAAACCAACAAAGGGAGGAGTCATAGTGACCCTTTCTGTTGTTCCCAGGTATGATACCCTCCATATCAAAGGGATTATTTAGAGGAAATAGGAAATCACCCTGATAGATGGTGGGGCCACCCACAACTTCATCGACGCTTCACTAGTATCGAGATGGGCACTTTAGACAAAGGAGTTTGAGGGGTTTGATGTTGCGGTAGCAGATGGGCACACAGTGGAGTGTCTAGACAGAGTTCCAAACTTAGAGATGAAGTTAGGAAACTACACAATGAGAGACACATTTTATGTGGTTGACCTATCGAAAACAGATGTGGTGTTAGGATTTCAGTGGATGATTACCTTGGGAAAAATCACTACCAACTACCAAACCTTGGAAATGGGATTCAGAGATAAGGATGGGAAGAAGGTTGTTCTAAGAGGTATGTAGACAGGAGCACCCATGACAGTTTCATCCAATAGGATGGAGAGGATATTTAGACATGGGGAGGTAGCATATGCCACATAATGCTTGATCACTACTCAGAAGGATTCAAAAGGTTGACAACAATACCATACAGAGATCAAGAATTTATTGGGATGACATCAATAGGTCTTTGAGGAAATTCCACCAAGGAGACCACCTAACAAGGGGTTTGAGCACACCATTGAGTTAGAGGAGGGGGCCAAACCTATGATCACCCCTATTATCATCATCCTAGGAGGTTTAAGGATGAGATAGAGAAGGAAATCAAGGAATTGTTGGCGATGGGACACATCAGACTGAGAAACATCCCATTTGATTTTTTAGTTGTCTTAGTTCTTAAGAAGGATGGAACCATGAGGATGTGCATTGATTACTGAGCCTTGAACAAGAAAACCATTAAGAACCTGTACCCTATCCCACACATTGACGAGTTTATGGATGAACTGCATGGGGCAGTTTTCTTCTAAAAAAATGATCTATGCTTTGGATATCATTAGATCATCATCTGAGAGTAGGACATAGAGAAGATGACATTTCAATGTCATTTTGGACACTTCGAGTTCCTCATTATGCCATTTGGGCTAACCAATGAACCCACTACATTCTAGTCTTGCATGAACCATATATTGAGAGATCAGTTAAGGAAACCAGTCTTGGTTTTCTTCGAAGACATCTTGATCTGTAGCCAGTCATGGAAAGATCATATGAAGCACCTGGATGAGGTATTGAGCATCATGGAGGCACAATCATTATATGCCAAAGAGTCCAAGTGTGAGTTCGGTATGACAGATCTACTTTACTTAGGCCACATCATCAATTCACAGGGGGTACAGGTTCACCAAGAGAAGGTCAAGACCATTCTTGATTGGTCGATGCCCAAGAATGTGAAATAATTAAGGAGATTCTTTGGGCTATGCAAATATTACAAGCTGTTCGTCTAGGATTTTTCTCAGCTTGGAGCACCACTGACAAATCTTACCAAGCATGGGGCCTTCATATGGACCGAGAAATCATATGAATCCTTTGATCACATGAAGGAAGTCATGGGCACTTGTCCAATGTTGGCACTACCATACAGAGATCAAGAATTTATTGTGATGACATTAGCAAGTCTTTGAGGCAATTCCACTAGAGAGAATACCTAATAGGGGGTTTGATCACACCATTGAGTTGGAGGAGGGGGCCAAACCTATGATCACCCCCCCTATCATCATCCTAGGAGGTTCAAGTATGAGATAGATAAGGCAATCAAGGAATTGTTGGCAATGGGACACATCTAACCGAAAAACAACCCATTTTCTTCTTGAATTGTCTTAGTTCTAAAGAAGGATGGCACCATGAGGATGTGCATTGATTATCAAGCCTTGAAAAAGAAAACCATCAAGAACCGATACCCTATCCCACACATTGATGAGTTTATGGATGAACTACATGGGGTAGTTTTCTTCTAAAAAATAGATCTATGTTCTGGATATCATCATATCAAAATCTGAGAGCAGGACATAGAGAAGATGACATTTCGATGTCATTTTGGACGCTTCAAGTTCCTGGTTATGCCATTTGGGATAACCAATGCACCCACTACATTCTAGTCTTGCATGAACCATATATTCAGGGATCAGTTAAGGAAACCAATATTGGTTTTCTTCGACGACATCTTGATCTATAGTTGGTCATGGAAAGAGCATATGAGGCACCTGGATGAGGTATTGAGCATCATGGAGGCACAATAATTATATTTCAAAGAGTCCAAGTGCGAGTTCGGTATGACAGAGCTTCTTTAATTAGGCCACATCATCAGTGCACAGGGGGTACAGGTTCACCAAGAGAAGATCAGGGCCATTTTGGATTGGTCGACGCCCAAGAATGTGACAGAATTAAGGAGCTTCTTCGGGTTGTACAGATATTACAGGTGGTTTTTCTAGGGTTTTTCTCAACTTGGATTACCACTGACAGATATTACCAAGCATGGGGCCTTCATATGGACCGAGAAATCATAGGAAGACTTTGATCACATGAAGGAAGTCATGGGCACTTGTCCAATGTTGGCACTACCAGACTTCACCTTGCCATTTGTACTAGAGTGTGATGCATCCGATGAAGCGATCAGTGTAGTTTGGATGTGGGGAGGACACCCCATTGTATTCGAGACCCAAAAGCTTAGTCAAAATGAGAGGTTGTACTCCATTTATGAAAAGGAAATGTTGGTAATCATGCATGCCTTGACCAAGTTTAGACAATATTTGGTGGGCAACAAATTCATGGTCAAGACCGATCACAACAATTGAAGTATTTCCTTGAGTAGAAGGACCTCAGTGAGTTCCAATAGAAATGGGTGACAAAGGTACATGAATTTGACTTTGACATAGAGTATGTCAAGGGGAAGAATAAAATTGTGGCCAATGCACAATCGAGGAGACCTGCGACATGTTCTTTGATGGAGATTTCATCAGATTAGAAATCCCACTTGTTAGTGGAATATTCCAAGAACAAGTTTTCTTGTGAGGTGATGGATGGGAAGATACAGGATGATCGGTATAGGGTCATTGATGATGTCATATTTTAAAAGGATAGAGTCTACTTGGTGCCAGATTCAGGGCTCAAGAAGAAGCTCCTCACCTAAGTTCATGATTCACATCTAGCAGGCCATCAGGATTTTTTCAAAGCCTATAGACAGATCAGAGAGAGGTTCTCATGGAAGGGCCTCAAACAAGATGTTATGATACACATCAGTGAGTGTGTGACTTTCCAGTAGAACAAGTCAAAGCATGCTCTTCCAGCAGGGCTACTCCATCCACTCCCCATTCTAGAGAAGAAATGGGAGAATATATCTATGGACTTCATCATAGGTCTACCCAAGGTCCAGGGTAAGGACTGTATCTATGTAGTGGTCAATAGATTGACCACGTTTTATCACTTCTATGCCATACTGACAGAGTATAATGCAGTTCAGATAGATGAGATTTTCTTCAGGGAGGTCTTTAGACTTCATGGGTTGCTGAAGAACATCATCGATGATAGGGACAGTCGGTTCATAGGGACATTTTGGAGAGAGTTGTTTCAGTTGGTGGGGACAGAATTGACACCTAGCGTCAGCTATCACCCTCAGATAGATGGGCATACCATGATTTTCAACAAGTGGGTTGAAGGGTATTTGAGGAACTATGTAGGAGGACAACAGAGAATGTGGGTAAAGTGGTTACATTTAGGAGAAAATTGCTACAACACCACCTTCCACATGTACATTGGTATGACACCCTTCCAAGCATTGTACGGATATGATGCTCCCACTTCGGTAGACTTGGTATTTGGGGAGAGAAGAGATCCCAAGGCCAAGGATTGGATCATAGAGAGTCAGGATATTCTCCAGTTGTTGAAAGAGAGCCTACAGATGGCGCAAAACTGACAGAAGATAAGTGTGGACAGGCACAGGATAGAGTGCAACTTTGAGGTTGGAGATTTGGTTTTCTTGAGACTCCAACCCTACAGACAGTCATCTCTGAATAAAAGTGGGGTCGATAAGCTCAAGCCCATATTTTATGGTCCTTACAGGATCATGCACCAAGTAGGCGAGTTTTCTTACGCACTAGATCTTCCAGAGGGGAGCAAGATTCATAATGTGTTCCACATGTCTTTCCTAAAAAAGGCAGTGGGAAAATTCATTAGCACATTAGAGGAGCTTCCCCCATTGGATGAGGAGGGATAGTTGGAGATAGTTATGGAGGAGGTTTTGGAGTTTTGAGAGTGGAAACTGAGGAGTAGGGTCATCAGAGAGTGTTTGATCAGATGGAGAGATCTTCCAGTAGAGGATGCTACTTGCGAGAGCGAGCAGGTGTTGCAACACCCTGGACTGGTATTGCTTGAGGACAAGCAATTTCAGGAAGGGAGGACTGTAATTTCCCTTTCCAAATAGGAGCTCCAAAGAGGAGGCTTAATGGTATAAACTACGCCATTAGACTATATCTAGGGCCAAATAGGGGTAAACAATGTTACTATAGGTCACTCCACTCACAGGTGTTATATTCACAAAGTGACATTGAGATAAAAAGGGTTAAAAGTGATTTTAAGTCATTATGAGATAAAAATAGAAGTCAACAATGAATTAGGGTTTTGTAAATCTATAAAGGAAGGGTCAAGAAACAAATTCATTATTATGCAGATTATGACTTGTCATTGAGGAGAAGAGGCGCATCTCAGGAGAGATAGTTCAGTGGATTCCAGGAGGAAGACACGAGTGGGCTGATTTTGGTATTGAGAGACACACCCTAGTCACCAAGAAGATCATTCAGTTCTTTCATCATTTTTCAGCAGCAGTTACACAGTGTTCAACAACAAGGGCACATTCATCTAGAGTGAGGGCACAACTTTTGAGAGGGATTTTAGTCGACTTATCCCATCGAGGGAGAATTCTAAGATTTTTGTCTGACCCATTTGAGAGGAGGGAAAGGCACACATTTTTCCTGGTTCGTCATCATATTCTGACGGAGGAATCAACTAGGGTGCATTTTCCAGACTTGGACATGCAACACATTTTGCGGGAGAATATGGGGTTCCAGAGCGAGCATCAGACCAGATTCAGGGAAACCCTTCTGACCTATTTCCCAGTAGACCAAGGTAGTCATTTTGAGACATATCTCATCTGATTATGATGGTGGAATCACTAGGATGCATTTTTCCATAAGAATAGGGGTGCATTCCCCCAGGGGTATCCATGTGGGGTCCAGATTCATCGCAGAGGGGTCCGACAGATACCAGAACTGAGGACTAGAGCATGGTACATCATTTGGGACAGTTTCTAGGCCATTCTAAGAAGTAGGTCTCCCAGGGAGAACTTTCCAGACTTCCAGCAGTTACCATTAGAGCTGACATAGTCCCAATGAATCCATTGATTCTGCAGTGCTCCCATATTCCGGGTATTATCTTTTAGTTTCTTATTTTTATTCTAGATAAGATCCTTGTTTGTTTATCTAGTCGAGTATTGTCAGTTTATTCAACCGCATTCGACCATTTTGTAATCCAAAGAGATATCATAATATAAAATTTGCAGTCCTTTATCACATTTGTTATTTGTATGATCATTTATATGTTGTAAATGATTCATCTTATGCACACATTAGCAGCATTTCCTAAACTAGCCAAGTCCATCAATGTTTTTTCAAAACCTATAGACAGATGAGAGAGAGGTTCTCATTGAAGGGCCTCAAATAGGACGTTATGAGACAAGTCATTGAGTGTGTGACTTGCTAGCAGAACAAGTCAAAGCATGCTCTTCCAGCAGGGCTACTCCATCCACTCCCCATTCCAGAGAAGAAATGGGAGAGTATATCTATGGACTTCATCATAAGTCTACCCAAGGTCTAGGGTAAGGACTGTATCTATGCAGTGGTCGACATATTGACCAAGTTTGCTCACTTCTGTGCCATATCAATAGAGTACAATGAAATTCATATTTTCTTCAGGGAGGCCTTCAGACTTCATGGGTTGCCAAAGAAGATCCTCAATGACAGGGACAGTCGATTCATAGGGACATTTTGGAGAGAGTTGTTTCATTTGGCGGGGATAGAGTTCACACCTAGCACCAGCTATCACCCTCAGACAGATGGGAAGACCGAGATTTTCAACAAGTGGGTTGAAGGGTATTTGAGGAACTATGTAGGAGGACAATAGAGAACATGGGTAAAGTGGTTACATTTAGGAGAAAATTGCTACAACACCACCTTCCACATGTCCATTGGTATGACACCCTTCCAAGCATTGTATGAATATGATGGTCCCACTTTGGTAGACTTGGTATTTGGGGAGAGTAGAGCTCCCAAGGCCAAGGATTGGATCATAGAGAGTTAGGAGATTATCAAGTTGTTGAAAGAGAACCTGCAGACGATGCAAAACTGATAGAAGATAAGTGTGGATAGGAACAAGATAGATCGCAACTTTGGGGTTGGAGATTTGGTTTTCTTGAGACTCCAACCCTACAGATAGTCATCTCTGAAGAAGAGTGGGGCTGGGAAGCTCAAGCCTAGATTTTATGGTCCTTACAGGATCATGCACCAAGTAGATGAGGTTTCTTACGAGCTAAAGCTTCCAGAGGGGAGCAAGATTCATAACATGTTCCACATGTCTTGCCTAAAAAGGCAGTGGGACAATTCATTATCACATCAGAGGAGCTTCCCCCGTTGGATGAGGAGGGATAATTGGAGTTAGTTCTGGAGGAGGTTTTAGAGTTCTGGGAGTGGAAACTAAGGAGCAGGGTCATCAGAGAGTGTTTGATCATATGGAGAGGTCTTCCAATAGAGGATGCTACTTGGGAGAGAGAGTAGGTGTTACAACACCTTGGCCTGGTATTGCTTGAGGAAAAGAAATTTCAGGAAGGGAGGATTGTAATGTCCCTTTCCAAATAGGAGCTCTAAAGAGGAGGCTTAATGGTATAAACCACCCCATTAGACTATATCTAGGGCCAAATAGGGGTAAACATGGTTACTAAAGGTCACTCCAGTCACAGGTGTTATATTCAGAAAGTGGCATTGAGATAAAAAAGGGTTAAAAATGATTTTAAGTCATTATGAGCTAAAAATAGAAGTCAACAATGAATTAGGGTTTCAACAGTGATTTAAGGTTTTGGAAGTCAACAGTGAATTAGAGTTTCAACATGATTTAGGGTTTTGGAAATCTATAAAGGAAGGGTCAGCGACCTAAGTCATTATTATGCATATTAAGACTTGTCATTGAGGAGAAGAGGCGTATCTCATGAGACATAGTTTAGTGGATTCCAGGAGGAAGACACCAGTGGGTGGATTTCAGTGTTGAGAGACACACCCTAGTCACCGGGAAGATCATTCAAGTCTTCCATCATTCTTTAGAAGCAGTTACAAAGTGTTCAACACCAAGGGCACATTCATCCAGAGTGAGGGAACAACTTTTGAGAGGGTTTTTATTTGACGTATCCCATCCAGGGAGAATTCTGAGATTTCCCTCTGACCCATTTGAGAGGAGGGAAAGGCATATCTTTTGCCTAGTTCCTCATTCGATTTCAACAGAGGAATCAATTGGGATGCATTTTCTAGAATTGGATGTGTGACACTTTTGGTGGGAGCATTTGGGGTTCTAGAGCGAGCATCAGACCAGATTCAGGGAAACCCTTTCGACCCATTTCCCAGTATACCAAGGCAGTCATTTTGAGACATATCTCATTCGATTCCGATGGTGGAATCACTAGGATGCATTTTTCCAGAAGAAGAGGGGTGCATTCCCCAAGGGGTATCCATCCGGGGTCTAGATTCATTAGCAGAGGGGTCTGACAGATACCAATACTGAGGACTAGAGAAAGGCACATTATTTGGGATAGTTTCTAGGCCATTCCAAGAAGTATAGCTCCCATGGATAACTTTCCAGACTTCCAATAGTTACTGTCAGAGATGCCATAGTCCTATCGCATCCATTGATTCTGCAGTTCTCCCATATTCTGTGTATTATCTTTTAGTTTCTTATTTGTATTCCGGCTAAGATCCTTTTCTTATTTATCTAGTCGAGTATTGTCAGTTTATTCAACCACATTCGACCATTTTGTAATCCACATAGATATCATAATATAAAATTTGCAGTCCTTTGTCACATTTATTATTTGTATGATCATTTATATGTGGTAAACGATTCATCCTACACACACATTATCAACGTTTCCTAGAATAGCAAAGTCAGGAACATTGCAGTGGTATCAAAGAAGATCTGGGGAAACCCTTTTGACCCAGTTCTGCATTTGGCGAGATGATCATTTTGAGCCATATAGCAATAGAATATGTTGGTTGAATCCTTTGGGGAGAATATAGTGTCTCAGGAGGTGTAAAAACCCCCCAGGGGTCCAGATCCAATGCCTTAGGGACCAGATCTGAGATCCAATAGTCATCCATTTTAGTCTAGAGACTAGGGCACTTCTATTGGAGTAGTTTCTAGTGCATTCTGATAGTCGATTCTTCCGAACGAGTTTTCTAGATGGTAGCAGTTACTGTACTTCTCTGGAATCACATATTTTTTCCAATCTATCCGTGCATGCATCAAATGTGCTATCATCTTCTGATCATGAGTATTTTGATGTTATTTGTTGGTATTCCAGTGTTGATCCATGAGATCTAGCTTACGATTATATTCTATATTTCCACTATGCTACTATATTTCCATGATTGAGTCACATAATACATGTTATTGGGCAGTTGATGTTCTTTACTTCCGCATGCATACTTTATATACTATTTAAACCATAAATATGCAACATGCACATGCAATAACTAGCATGCACTTGCAATAACCAACATGCACTTGCAATAACCATAAATATCTCAAACATACAACTGAAACGCATCTAGAAACCCCTAGTGTATAATATCTGTGAAACATAACATTATATCAGTAGAAAATATCTTGATCAGTGGACAAGTGAGACGGTAAAGGTAAGAAACAAAGAAAAACAACAAACCATTCAATGAACAATCTGCTGCCAGAAGTTTAAGTCTTAAAATATCATTTTGAGCATTGAACATATACCAAAAACATAGTTATTCCCACAGGTTGCAACAAACACAAATATTCATCAAAGCATAGTTGTTATCATTGGTTTCATATTAACAAAGACAATTTATACAGTAGTTGAAGGAAAATAAATGTACTTTCCACAAATAAAAAATGTATTCAAGATAACAAACACATACGAATTTGGACAAAAACACATTGTCATCAATAGTATCTTCACCATCTAGAGAGATTTAATCCATGCCTAGATTGGGTCCAACCAGTTATTGTATTGATTTTTTTCTCCCAAAAATGAACCCTTCTAACATACAAATAATTCCTATTTATCATAGATGTGGAGGCCCTCGACCAGTGTGGAACTGAGCTTTCTCTCTACACATCGGTTGTAAAAAAACTTATTAACTTAACTAAAACGCACTATTGGAGTATGTTAATGAATACTTTGAACTTCACTTAACAAAAAGGAGTGGTTCTTATCACATAAAAAATACCACTTATTATGCCTAAAACTAAAAGAGTTTTTCAATTGAACAATTAAAAACTACTACTAGCACTGAAGCTAGATTGATGCGCATGATGAAGTGAATCGAGATTTGACAGAAGATGGATAAGAGTGGTTGAACTAAGTTCTATATAGAGAACTAGCATGCATGCATGTTGTTTAAGGTCACTGGAGATAACTGAATATGTTGGCAGTGTTTTTCCCCTACTTATCCCCTGGAGGAAAGAAGCAAGTCATCTGGCATTTTCTAGAGTCTCTGATATTCTTTCTACAGTCTGGATGTGTAGTTTCCCCATTCCTTGTTTGGCACTCCTTTTCAAACATTTCAAAATGTGCAATAAATGTGGGTGAGCCACTTCAAAAATTTGATGTTCGGGGGATTTGGAGTGAAAAATATTCATATCTCCCAGAGGACCAGACTCCCTAAGTCATTAACCACCACTTATCGCTAATTAACCAAGGATTTATCCTTGAAAAATTGGTATTTTGACACTTTGGCAATTTGGGGGTTCGAGAGTTGTGAATGTTGAGTTTGAGAATCTCTCGGAGTTACAATGTTGTGGAGTGACGTGGTAGTTCGGGATCCACTTCGGCTATTCAAGGCTCCGACACTTCGAAGGTTCAAAGAACTATGCTCATTTTGAGTTGAAATCCCCCGGAGTGGGGATCTCCCAGAGTTACAAAGTGACCCGACATGCTTGTGTTGATGTGTCATGAAAAGAGAATGACATGTGTCACCTAGAATAGTACATATGTCAGACCCAAATATGCTTGAAATGAGTTCCATGTGCCATGATAGGAGAGTGCCACACTTCATTATAGAAGAGTGACATGCATCTCAACTGATGGATGCCACACGTCTCCATCTCTTTAGGGTTTGGGAGTTCTTGAATGCAAAGTATGGATACCTCCTGGAAGGCCAAAATTGTGAAGTGATTAGGTAGTTCTTATCACTAATTAACCCAAGATTAATCCATGTTTAACATTTAAATATTCTGGGACTTCAGGGGCTTCAGTGCTTCATGGCTTCGGAGGTCTACCTTTGCTGAGTTTTGAAATCCCCCAGAATGATAATCTCTTGGATATAACATGTCCACATGACATCACTATCATTGACATGTTTTCATGAAAGAGAGTGACACGTGTCACCCAAAATAGTGGATGACATAACTGAAGGTGTCCAAAATGAGTGCCATGTGTCATATTGAGGAAGGACCTGCATGAAAGGAACTTAGGAACTTCAAGAATTTGGCCCTCGACCCTTCAATACTTTTGGAAATTGTGTTAAATCTCAATCAAAATCTTCTAGATAAAATTTCCCCAGAGTGACGTGGAGGACGTGACATCATGACTGATGATGTGTCATGAAACGAAGGGTGGCACATGTCACCTAGAATGGGGAAAATGGCATGTTGAAAATGATTGAAATGAGTGCCACATGTCAATAATCGATGGATGCCACATTTTATCACATATGAAAGCCACATGGCTCCGACATTTTGGTATTTGGGAGTTATTTTAGTGCTGAGTGTGGAGATCTCCATGGTAGATGATCTCCCAAAGTGACGTGGAAGTTCGGGGCTCCGACCCTTCAAAAATTTGGGGCTTCGACACTTTGGTAGATTCGAAACAATGACAAGTTTGGACACCTAAATGCCAAAGTCACAGATTCATTCATGTTAAACCCCATGCGAGTTTGAGACTCTGAATGTACAAGAGTCATTGATCTGCATGGGTTGTTAGATATCCAATGTTGAAAAGCTAACTTGTATGTTTGGCTTAAAATCTAAGCCCAAAATGGATTTCTTTGAATTGTTGTGTTTTTCTGTGTAAGCTTACTACACATACAAATGATTTTGTGGTCTTGGATGTCTCCTACACACAAAAGACTTGGTAGACCTATTGCATGCTTAATTAGCGGCAAACATGATGATAAGTATTTCGAATCAAGTCACAACATGCAATTATCCTTCAATAAAAACAGAAACAAAATGTGAAAAGACTCAATAAAGAAAGAAAATGGTAGAAACAAAGTCATTTAGAGAGGGAAATTGACTCAACCAACCAAAAGTGGAAATATTTTCAAGAATTTATACGAAAATGAGAGAGAAGGGGAAAGGGTGTAGACTTAGGTATCAACAAGTAGAATGAAACAAATACATATTATTATTATGATTAACATATAATAAAAAAGATACATAAATTGGCTTCTATTCAATAAGGAAATATGTTGACACTGTAAAAATGCAATGGAAAACAAGGTTGCTAGATTGGTGGTGGCTTATCTTTTAGAAGAGATGTGACGGTTTTTACGAGGGAAAAACTCTCTATGGCTAGGGTAAAACACAATAGACATATATGACTGTAGAAATCAACTCTATCCCAAAAACATGATATATAAACCAATGTGCAAGAGAGATAAGGAAGAGGCCTACCTCATCCAGATGTTCAATGATGTCCATCATTGATTACTTTGAACCAAATCTTTATACCTGAAACAAGTTCTCAACACATAATCAAAGCAAGCATATGGTGATAGTATAAAATATTATCACATCAAATAGCATATTCCATTAATATACATGACAAACATGCCCATGGATAATAACTCATATATTTGAAGGATATCAATTGGACGGGAAAGGAGTATTTCTATTAATAAATGATCAATAGAAGCGAAAACATTACAAACTTCTGTGTCGGCATGGTTCAAAATGGAGAAACTAAGTTCCTTCCATCTGGGCCTCCACCACTTCAATCCTCCACCAAAGGCAAGCTCATAGAAGGGATACAATGGGGTTCTCCTTCAATAAGGGAAGAGCTTGGGGGATGAACACTGTGTTCAGACTTAAAGGACAAAGGGATGCAGACTCAATATGAAGTAATAATTTCTCCAGAGTAACTTTTCTCTCAAAGTTGAATTCTTTCTCCTTTTCCATAACTCAGAATTGGCCCATTTATAGCCTTCAAAATGGAACTGAAGGGCTGAGTCGAAACGTTTCTAGTATATGGAAGGCCAAGGATCAGAGATGTCTTATCGTGACATGGAAACTCGACATTTAATTTTCATTTTCTGGCACAAATCCTGATGTACGCGGGTTGTAGTGGAGCAACCTACGTATACACATGTTGTATAGTGTGCGAGATGCGTACAAGTGGAAAAATATTAATTTTTTTCTATGGATTTTATCAATAGGGAATACAAGTCTGCATAGGAAAATGGAATAAGGCTCTTTGTGCAAGATTGCATAGGGTGAGGAAAATCTTGCTATAACAAATGCCCCCTAATCTGTGAGGTCAAAGGAGTATCTGCGATGGCCGAAATACATTATAAATAACCCATAAGTCGAGTGGTAGGTGTTATCACTCCAAGAAACCCTCTGTTGTTGCAGACTAGAGGTGCTTGGTAACTTAAGAAATGGATGTTTTTTGTATTTTATGAAGGTGGATCAATGGGACAACTCAATGCAGCTTAAAGCATTCAAACATGAAAATGATAAACAAATAGACAGTGCTCTCAAGAATTGATTAATCAACAAGTGGCTTTAAAGTGGATGGAGAAAAAATTATCACTAAACCAGTGCAAAGCAGGGTCTAAGAGACAATCGAAAGACTTATTATCAAGTTATGAGATAAACAATGGGATAACAGCCATTCAAAGCTTGACAACACAGATAATAATGCAGAATAAAAGGTGAAAAGCTGACAATCAAAGATGAAAGGAACCTGTGATCTGTATTAGCATAGAAATTCTGAGTACAAAAGAGCATTCCTCAGTCCAGAATCGAACCCTAGGTTCATGTTTTCTTAGATGTTGTGGCCTTTATCCGTGCAGACTTTTGAATCTGTGTTGAATTTGCTGGAGAATCTGTCACCTCGATTATGGTCGTGGCCAGATTGGCCAATGTATCTAACCCTTTTTGCTCCTCTTCTGAAGATTCAAATTTTTTTAGCTTGAGTCTTAACTCTCTTAACTGCCTGTACAATTTCATGTTTTCCCTGATCAGTTCTCTGTTTCTCCCTTTGATGGAATCATGATTTTCCTTAAGAGTTTCGTTTTCTTTGAACAGCTCAACAACCTTCTCTGTTAATTCTGTGTTTTCTTTTTTAATTACCCTCTCAAGTACCTCCATTTCATAAATTTCTCTCAAGAGATTATTTATTTTCCTGGTCTTGCCTTTCTGAGGCTTGTTAGATGAAGCCTCTGCCTTTGGCTGCCTATGTGTTTCTGGAGGCATTGTTGGAGGTATGTCTATCTTCAAATCTGAATCATGTTTAGGCTGTAAGGTATCCTGTAACTTTGACATTTCCTGCTCCTGATCCGAGTCACTGTAGGGTAAGTTGAGTGGATTTTTTGTTGTGACAGGGTTTCTGTCTTCAAGCTTTAATTTCTTTCTAGTTTCTTCCTGTT
>ML790444.1:525597-545498 GCA_009831015.1 Picea engelmannii | reverse complement strand
TTGGAAATGACGTGCAATGGATAATGCGCAGGAGTTTGGAACCTTTCGGTCGAAACCCACGAACGATTATCATGTCCTCTAACGCGAGCTTTTCGGCGGTTTGAAATTTTCATCATTGCAACGTTTTGACATATGGCTCGTGCAAAAGCACAAGCTTTCTTTTTGCCCGATCAAACCCTTTCGGCGGTTGCTTGTATTTTAAATCGACCACTTTGCTGACGAAACTGAATGCTTTCGGTGGTTAATGAGCACGCCGGGGGCTCGCCCAAACCACCGAAAGCTGTTGTTTTTCCAATCTCTTGACAAAACCAAATACCAAAGATTTTCTTGAACTATGAAAACACAAAACTAGCTTAAGCATGCGACCAATAGCTAAGATATCATCTACAAAGTTAAACCGAAAGAATGGTTTTACTTTGGGAGTTAACAGTAGGGGACCAGCTAGATGAACTCGTTGCTCATTATATTTTATACTAACGTTACATACATGGCTACCAATAAAATTACACTGTATATCCATGTGAAAAATATACCAAACAAGTGTTTGTGGTCATGAATAGGAAAACAAATGTTGGAAATATAACTAAGGGGGGGGGGTGAATCAGTTATGTATATAATATTGAAACTTTTCTTGTTTTTCTTTTTCTTTCTAGATTATTATTTAATGTGTTGTTGATAACTTAACATGCATAGATATACAATATTTGATAAATCACATAGAATACACAGAGACACTATTTTTCATGAGAAAATCCATAAAGGGAGAAAACCTCTTCTTCTTAGGATGTCAATCAAGATCCAACTTTCATATGCATCATAGTCTTTGAGTACCAAATCAAATATGAGGCTACAACCTCTGGTAGAAATATGCAACTTGTAGAGAGCACCAACTCTCAGATTTCTCTAGCACCAACTAGATGGAAGCACCAACTCCCATGTTTCTCTAGAACCAACCATATGGAAGCACCAACTCACAGGCTTCTCTAGCACCAACTAGATGGAAGCACCGATTCCCAGGTTTCTCTAGCACCAACTGGATGAAAGCACCAACTCCCAAAATATCTTCTAGCACCAACTGGATGAAAGCACCAACTCCCAAAATATCTTCTAGCACCAACTAGAATTTAGAGGACTACAATCCTCCCTAGGACCACCCTACCACCTTGGTTTTTCTGGCTGGAACCATATGGAATCTACAACTCCCTATGTTCAAGCACCCACTTGAAACTCTGAGGAAAATAGTCCTCCCTAGCACCACCCTACCACCCTGATTGAATCTTACAAAACTTTACTTACTTTCTCTATCTCTGATATGGTCTATTACAGCTCCATGTCTCCTCTACCTTCTTCATCTTCTATGCTCTGTTATGCTTATGCATCTTTCTACTTCTATTATTTTATCTTTTTCCTCTTGCACTCACCACAACATATGTTCATCTTCTCTTCTACCTTTTATGCTCTTTGATGCATCTGCATGCTATATGTTGTGCCTCTCATCTACTCCCTTTATGTTGGTTACTACCACTTTCTACGCTCATGCATTAGTTCCCAGAAAGAACATTCTCTACATGTCTTTATCACTCCAAGTCCTTTGCCAGATCATCCTGGAAACTCTTCATCCCCACTGCTCCATGCTGCATCTCAATTCTATATATCCTCTTGTTACACATTATTTTCATCATCCCTATGATCGTTAATGATGTAAACCTATTTTTTTCCTTTAGAGGGGTCAGTGGCTTGAGTTCCTAAAGAGAGAAGGGAGAAGAACTTCTCCTAAGAAAAGAAATTGCTTTTTCCTATGTAAAAACCTTATAAAAAGGGAAGTTCGTAGGTTGCTATATAGGTAGGGTGCAAGAATGACCCATTCTCGCAGGTTGCACTATAGCTAGGGTGTGAGGTGTTCGCAGGTTTCTCTATATCCAGGGTGTGAGAATGACCCATTTTCACAGGTTGCACTATAGCCAGGGTGTGAGAATGACCCATTCTCACAGGTTGCACTATAGCCAGGGTGCGAGAATTCCAGCACGTGGGAAAAATGAGCATTTTCACGAATCTTCTAGAAGGAGAATCTTCTATGGTGAGGTGGCATCCGAATGGTTTGGATCTTACTCGCTTTCATGATTTAGTGGGATCATCCTAACCTCCTCACCTTATCTTCTTCAACTTATAAAAGGAGAGGAATTCTCATGGAGAAAGTTAGATTGGATGAGCTTTTGTTAGCTTTTGGTTGGCTTGGAATTATTAGCTTGGCTGGAGTATCTTTGAGATTTGCATTGTCAAGACAGATTGTGAGTAGCTATCAGATCTATGGTCTCAGAATCCTTGGAGCAAGAAGTGTGTGGGGAACGAAGGATAGTTGGAAGGGACCTTACGACATCAAGGCTCAGGTTGTAATCTCTCTTTCATATTTAATTTAATACAGTAATATGTCTCTTTCCCATAAAGTTGATATCACTTTATTACATAACTCCTTGATCATATGTATAAGATTAGCTATTGAATATATTGAGTTATCTTCACTTCGATTGGTTTGTTTTGTTGTGGTTTGAACGATACAAGAGAATTGGAGCAAAGATGGTACAACAGAGACCCAAGGAAGCATTCATAAGGTATGTACATGATTTCTGCCTCCTAGTTCATTCAATAGTCTAAATCTAGGGAAAGAGTATTATTCTGTCCTGTTTTGTTCTAGATCCAAGTGGATCTAGGGAGATCAGTTTGTGTCCGCACTTACGGATTAATCCTGAAACAAAATTGGCGACTCCACTGGGGAATGGATTGTTTCCTAGTTAGTCTAGTTTCCCTTACTTTGATTGCTTGTTTTCTAGTCTCTGAGTCTGTGGGAGATCCATCAAGACTCTCTGGATTTGAAATTTCACTCAAAATTTTTGTCCTTTTTCCAAATTTTGTGTTTACAGACATTCTCGCACTGTACCCTTTAGTGGCCTGCGAGAATCATCTAAGTTTGCACCCTACTGTGTAATCCAGTGCGAGGTGTTCTCAACCTACTGTGTAATCCAGTGCGAGGTGTTTGCACCCTACCTGTGTCTAGCCTACAAACTTTGCTAATGTTCGCATTGCACCCTATAGCTAGGCTGCGAACCCATTTGAAATTTGTGTTTGGAGTTAGGATATCCTATTTTTTTATGCCCAGTTTTCCTTTGATCAGCTGGATTGAACTTTTGGAGCCTATATTGATCTGTTTACAGTCTGCTTGACATTCTTTGAGTTGCTTTTAACCATTTTTTCTTTGTTTGGTTTTGAAGGATTAGTCTCTTGCTTTGAGTGTCTTTCAATTACAAAGCGTGTGTTTTCTTTAGAATTGTTTAGGGAAAGATCAGATTTCTTCTGAATAGTTCGCTTTAAAAGAAAACTTTTAGTTTGGGTTTCTTTGTTTTAAGAAAGTTCATTATTGCTTTTAGTGAAATTTTTGAAACAAAAAGATTTAATTTCTTGCTTTATATTAGATTGGGGGCATCCTTGCATTTGCAGTAGCGAAATTGCATGATTGATATTGATGAGTTTAATATATTTTGGGACATTGTGCATATTGGAATGATAAAAAATTTCTCCTTCTCGTAGCATAGCTTTCATCGAAATGAAAAGATTGCACCTTCATATCTTTGCATAATTTTTGAGTCGGTCAAAACACCATATTGTCCACGCCATCTTCCTTTTGAGTAACAACAACCATAAAATAAAGTGCTTATAAAAATTGATTAGACATTTTTATCTTTTCTGGTAGCAAACCTACATTAGATTAGTTGTAGGGATTTTGAATAGGTGTGAAAGATAACTTTCCAAAGCTGCAAACAAACATAGTATCTTGTGAGAGGGACAGTTAAATCCACTTACTACATTTTGTCCTAGGAATCCCTTCTCACACAAGGGTCAACCACTAGGTCGCATGGGTGTTGGCTGAGTTACTCACCCTACTTTGTTGACATCAGTGTAGAGATTGCACGTATTACAGGGGTCACTTGGAAGGTATACCCACAATGATGAGTGGAAGCCTTTTGCATTGATTTTGGGCTAGATACCCTGCCCTTGCATGTGGATCAGACTGATGACTGTTCCCCCAGGCTTTACTATTGTTGGTGGTTACCTTAGTGTCCTATCTCTCTAGGTTCTTACCCAAGGTGACTGTGGAGGGGCAAGTCTTCACGGTACCTGGAATCGATGCTGGCCAAACTCACTCAGGCTCCTTGGAGGGTATACCCATGATTATGTGTGGGAGCTTGCACCAGGGTGTAAGTCCGTTAAGCAGGTCATCAACGTAACTTTTCCACCCGCTCTATCTCATCCCCTTCTTACTTTGTTCCCACGACGTTGGATTTCATCACCAACTAGTACGCTCATTGTGAGAAGGTTTTGTTTGCTTGCTTGCTTACTAGATTTTTAGCGTGTGTTGTTTGCTTTCCTTAGAGGACTCTATATTGGATTTTTGTTTTTAATGGCGTCAGTTCCTGAAATGACCAATGAAGGAACCTCTGCTCCAGGGGAACCTTTTGTTTTTCCTTTTATGGAAACATTGGTCCTCCTCACATCGCTACTTTGAGCCTTCCAGGTCTCACAATTGGATTGTCGGTGTGGTTGTTTTCCACTCAGGTAATCCCAAATGCAGTAAGTGCTTCGGTTGTAAGTACTTCCCCCCAAGAACATCAACCTCATGTTGATCCTTCACCATCTTCACCAATAAGGTCTTCTTCACCTTCTTCTCTTGCAAGGTCATCTTCCGTTTCATCTTCTTCGTCGAGCGAAAGTTCTGAAGCTAGTAACTCGGTAAATAAGAAGGAGAAGAAAAGGAAGAAGAAGAAGAAGAAAACTAAGCAAGGATACAAACCTCCAACCACTGTCAAACATGTTGGAAAAAAACCAGTTACTATTACTCATGCTGGGAGTGTTGATGATGTCAAGATCTCCCAAACAACTCGTAAGCCCAAGTACCCTTGCAGGCTTTGTAAGGGTAGCCATCTTCTTAAGGATTGCCCTGGTCTATCCAAGGTTATAGAAGCATGGTCTACATGCCCTTGCCAACCCATGTCGTTAGCCTCTGAGAAACATGCTAACAAACCCCCATAAACCAGTCATGATACGGTTGGGAAGAAGAAAAGTAGAGTCAAGTTCCCGTGTATGTTATGCAAAGGGAGTCATCTAACTCATCTTTGTCCTCATATGGAAGAAGCCTCGAAATTACTGGAAGACATGACTGTTTCACAGCCTCAACTCCCAACTACTTATCACAAGCTTTCTCTCAACCCACCTATAGTTGATGGAATGATCAATCCGGTTCCCCTGTCGGTCAGTCCGGTTGATAAAATGGTCAATCTGGTCACGTCTTTCGATGAGACAGTAGACCAAGTGGTTGATCCCATCCCATCCTCAGTCAACTCCACTCTCCCGTTAGAGAGTGTAACCCAAGCGGTCGATCCGTTTCCACCTATCGACCCCATTTTTCCCTTGGAGAATGAAACCCAAGTGGTCGATATGATCTCATCATCAGTCGATCCTACTCTCCCGCTAGAGAGTAAACCCAATACTGCCCATGTTTTTCTCATTGATACAGACTCTTCCATGTCAGTGGGTATTCCTCCTTCTCCCGTAGGACCCCCTCCAAGTAATGAGGCCATCCGTTTTGATTGGGATGTACTAACTGGACCTCATCTTCCCTCTTACATTCCTTTCCAGATTACAGTACGGGTTTGTGGTCAGGACGTTACGAAAACATTGCTAGATGAAGGTTCGTCTGTTAGTATTTTGTCCTCTATTTCTTGGCACGCATTGGGTTTTCATCCACTTGAGCCAGTTATGCAGAATCTGTTAGCTTTTAACAGAAGAACTAGTCAACCTTTAGGGACCCTTCCTCAGTTTCTTGTTACTTTAGGAGGGAAAATTGTCTTCATTGATATCATGGTAGTCCAAGACCCATTGGATTTTTCTTTACTCCTTGGGCGAGATTATGTCTATGCCATGAAATCTATTGTCTCTACTCTTTTTCGTGTGATATCTTTCCCTCACGATGGACGAGTTGTGACTATTGATCAACTTTCATTCATTGACACCACCTGGATTGCCTCCCTAAATGGTTCTTGTATGCTGACAGTATTGCCCCGCCATAGGTCAATTATGTGGCATTGTCACCCATGGTTTCAACTTCTGATGACTTAGATCCAGTAGTTGACATGGTAATCTCTTCGATAGGGTTGTTAGAGCCTGATCTCTTTACTCTTGTCACGACCCTTGATATGGTGTCCTTCCAGAGTGTATTGCTTCCTTCCAGTGAAGACCTCTTGGAATCCATGACCGAGTTTTGTCCCTTGACATAGTGTCATTCCAGAGCATTGTCCTCTTGGAATCCATGATCAAGAAGAGAGGTTTCTGAGGATAGTTTTTGCGTTGCGGCAACCTCGTTAAAAAATGAAACAGAGGTCTTTGAGCATGATTTTCTGATTTCAAGCTCGTTAAAAAATGAAACCAGACTTGAGCATGTTTTTTGGATTTCAAGCTCGTTAAAAAATGAAACCACTTATGAGGATAGTTTTTTCATCTCTGTGGCAACCTCATTCAAAAATGAAACAGAGGTTATGAGCATAGTTCTTGTTTCTATGTCAAGCTCGTTAAAAAATGAATAGTTTTCCCCCTCTCTGTTTGAGTCAAGTCCTTCGTCTAGTATTTGAAGCTTCATTTCATTCTCCTTTGCAGTTGGATGAAATGAATCTTGGGGGGAATTTGACCTCAACCTCTGGACTTCATGCTGAAGTTTGAGCCGCTAGCTTCTTAAGCTGGGGGTTAAGTACCAACCATCCATATGTTATGCGTTGGGAAGTCGCAAGCATAGTTTTCTATGGTTCAAGCTTGTGTAAAAATGAAACCACTTACCTCAAGCATAGTTTCCTCTGGTTCAAGATTGTGTAAAAATAAAACTAGGTCCAAGCATAGTTTTGTTTAGTTTTTAAGCTTGTGTAAAAATAAAATCTATCCCAAGCATAGTTTCATTTTGTTTTTAAAGCTTGCGTAAAAATGAAAACAATCCCGAGCTTAGTCTTTGTTCTTTCTCATGCTTGTAAATACATGAGAATAAGTTACCGAGCTTAGTCTTTGTTCTTTCTCATGCTTGTAAATAAGTGAGAATGTAATCGAGTATACTTTTATCACTTTTTCGGACTCGTAAAGGTTATACAAAAAAGGATCCCCCTGGAGTTCCCTTTAAGCTCTTTTTAGACTATCTAAACATGAAAAGATTGCCGAGCGATCTTGTTCTTTTCACGCTTGTTAAAGTATTTGAAGAAAACATCTAGTGAGCGAAATTTTTCTCTTTTTCGGTCTCATCAGACTATTTTATGAAAAAGGAACTGAGAAAGTTCTCTTTTAAGTGTTTTTCCAAACTCTATAATCTTGAAAAACCTTCGAGTTTACTATCTCTGGACTCGTTAAACAAACATTGACAGACCCGTGATGGGACCGAACCACTCCTTCCTAGGGTTCGTTAAACAAAATTCAAGGGACTTGTCCGAAGGATGAGCTTACATTACAAGCATATGTTATCCTCCTTAAGCTTGCGTAAAAATAAAGAGGTACTTGCCAGAAATGGTGGGGGAAAAATTGGGAAAGAAATGTATCTAAACCTGTATTATGTGGAAGGGTCGCTTTTGAACATGACACCCTTTCACTCACTTTGTGTCTAGGTTGGAAAATCCACTTGTCTCTTGATCATACTCCTATAAGATTACAAATTGGTTTGTGATCCTTGTTGTTGAGTCAGTATTTCCAAGACAGTTGTCGTGTTGTCAATATGTTCAAAAAGATGTTCAACCCGAAAATCCTTCTATTGCATTGGCCATTTCTGCAGTCTTAAATCCTTTTATTGTGTCAGCCATCCCTAAGTCAGTCCTAAATCACTTGTTACTCTGATCTACATCAAATCTTGTTACTTGTTTCGTGTCATTGATGTGGGATACATTAAGGCCCTCCTGTGACGAGTCTTTTCCTGTCGACTTCAACTCATTATCCAGGAATTAGACTTAGAAACTAATTGGTACCTTGGAACTTGCATGCCTCAATGGTAGGTTTCCTCGCTTTCGACAATGGGTTTTCATAATTGACCCCTGATCGGAAGATTCCGTCGAGTGTTCGAATTCAACTCATTTATTCACATTCGTTGGATTGTACTAGTGTACCTTGGGAGTCATTGACATTAATGGTGATTTCCCTTGCACTTGTTAACGGTATACACTAATGACCAGTAATCAAGTGGTTTATACCATGTTCGACTTCAACACATGTATTCACATGGTTAGATTCGTACTATAGTGTGGTGGAGATGAAGACCCTGGATATTTTCTGGCAGATCCAGGTTGCGTTGGAGTATATTCAGTGTACTGTTGCATAGATCCACATTGTATGTCTGGTGGCTATGTTCAAATTTGAGTCTTTAACACATAGATCCATGGTGTATTTTTTGGTGGCTATGTTCAGATTTGAGTCATATCGGTATGGATCTACAGTGTATGTTTGGTGGCCATGACTTTTCTTACTTGACATGGATCTTCACATGTCGACATTTATGCTTTGAGTCATTTTGTATTCTGAGTATGGGAATGCCTACCTTAGTGATGATATATTATTGTACTGTATTTCCTTGTTTGTTGGCAGGTTTCCGACCGATTGTTCCTTGTTCCCTACATGCACTCGACAAAGTATTTCAGCTATCACTCTATTCTAACTTCATACTTTGGGGGGCTCTCTATTACACATTATTTTCATCATCCCTATGATCGTTAATGATGTAAAACTATATGTTGCCTTCAGAGGGGTCAGTGGCCTGAGTTCCTAAAAAGAGAAGGGAGAAGAACTTCTCCTGAGAAAAGAAATTGCTTTTTCCTATGTAAAAACCTTATAAAAAGGGAAGTTCACAGGTTGCTATATAGGCAGGGTGCGAGAATGATCCATTCTCGCAGGTTGCACTATAGCCAGGGTGCGAGGTGTTCATAGGTTTCTCTATAGCCAAGGTGTGAGAATGACCCCTTCTCGTAGGTTGCACTATAGCCAGGGTGCGAGAATTCCATCACGTGGGAAAAATGAGCATTTTCGCGAATCTTCTAGAAGGAGAAGCTTCTATGGTGAGGTGGCATCCGAATGGTTTAGATCTTACTCGCTTTCATGATTTAGTGGGATCATCATAACCTCCTCACCTTATCTTCTTCAACTTATAAAAGGAGAGGAATTCTCATGGAGAAAGTTAGATTGGATGAGCTTTTGTTAGCTTTTGGTTGGCTTGGAATTATTAGCTTGGTTGGAGTAGCTTTGAGATTTGCTTTGTCAAGACAGATTGTGAGTAGCTATCAGATCTATGGTCTCAGAACCCTTGGAGTAAGAAGTGTGTGGGGAACGAAGGAAAGTTGGAAGGGACCTTACGACATCAAGGCTCAGGTTGTAATCTCTCTTTCATATTTAATTTAATACAGTCATATGTCTCTTTCCCATAAAGTTGATATCACTTTATTACATAACTCCTTGATCATATGTATAAGATTATCTATTGAATATATTGAGTTGTCTTCACTTCGATTGGTTTGTTTTGTTGTGGTTTGAACGATACAAGAGCATTGGAGCGAAGCTGGTACAACAGAGACCCAAGGAAGCATTCATAAGGTATGTACATGATTTCTACCTCCTAGTTCATTCAATAGTCTAAATCTAGGGAAAGAGTATTAT
The DNA here is from genome assembly GCA_009831015.1 of Picea engelmannii. Taxonomy (NCBI): domain Eukaryota; kingdom Viridiplantae; phylum Streptophyta; class Pinopsida; order Pinales; family Pinaceae; genus Picea; species Picea engelmannii. The sequence goes on along the minus strand of ML790444.1, from coordinate 535,784 downwards.
TCTGTCCTATTTTGTTCTAGATCCAGGTGGATCTAGGGAGATCGGTTTGTGTCTGCACTTACGGATTAATCCTGAAACACCTCTTCTATGTTCTGCATGTCTTATTTTTTCCTAGTTCTCTTCCAGGTCCTCATCTCAACTCCTCCACTTTACTGGTGGTTACTCTCTGTTGATTCATCATTAGTTTCAGTTATCCTGAGATTCCTTTTCTTCACTAGAAGTTATAGTTGATCATTTTATTCGTTGTAGGTAAATTAGTCCTAATCCCCTTCCTTTACATGACCACTGGCAGTGACCACATGCCTATTCAAAAATTTCTTCGCGATATCGGTCTAGCGAGTGGTAGATACTTCTTTTTCTATGACCTTGTGAGATGATCTCATGTGACCACGTGATTGCGGTCGCGGCCAAAGGTGGTTTGAGGGAAACCTGCTTTTTTCCCCGCAATTCACTAAAGAGCTCCACATATGCTTTTGGCGATACCTTGGTTTTGATTGCATCCCGTTCAAGAAACACTAAGACTCGAGCATGTTTTGGCCCCACAATTGAGCATGACCATTTATTTCTAATCCCTTGGTGATGTCACTCAGTCAACGACTATTATCTTCCTTCCTTTCCTCCTTTCACGTGCGATCCAGGTTCTCCATGATCTGTTGACATCTATCTCTCTTCCAAATCAACGGTTATAGTTTATTTCTTGATCTAGGATTCAGGAGTTTCAAATCTCAAACCTTTCTTCCTCCGTACGTCAATCTTCCAGATTTGATGATCTACAAACATCTGTCCTCAATCCAATGACTATCCTTCTCTCTGGGACTTTGACCTTCGACAATTTCAAACCTTTCTCCTTCACGTTTTCTCGGAGTAGTTTTGCCCAGAGTCAACAATCTATTGACACATACCCTCCTGCACGATCAACGATCATAAGTGACTTCGACCCTTCGATACTTTAGGCTTATCGCTACTTCATTCTCCTCCAGAGTGGTCACCTACTAAATAAGTCATAGGCAGTGGAGACCGCTTGTTGTTGTTTAACACTTCCACTTACACTGTCCTTCCACTGTACTAGATCAACGGTTGAGAATGCACCAGAAGTAATAATTAGATTGGAGGACTCGTATCCACTGCATGACTTCGACATTTGGGACTTAGGGACTTAGGGAATCTGTTGGTGGTAAAACTTCTGAAGTAAAACTCTGAAAGTGACGTAGCATTACACATGTCACTTGTTGACCTGGCATGGTCCAAGTGGTTTCCATGTGTCACTTGTTGACATGGTCTACCACATGTCTTTTTTGATGTGGTTTGCCACATTTCCTTGCTGACATGGTCTGCTACATGTCCTTGCTGACATGTTCTTCCACATGTCCTTGAATCGGATGGTTGAGGCTTACTTCAGCTCTTTACCTAGAGTCCACAGTTTTACGCCACGTCTTTTCTAGATCAGATAGCCCAGATTCACTTCGGAGGATATGATGCTTGATATATTCTTTGGACGATCTAATGACTGATATCTACTTCATATGATCCGGCAGTCAATAATTTATTTCGGCTCTTCGAGTTTCAGGAATTTCAAATCTCAAACTAAAACTCTCGAAGTGATTTCTCTAGATCTCACGATCTTTCGCCACGTATCCCTCTAGATTTGGCGGTTGAAAATTATTATGGCTCTCTGGATCTCCGGACTTTGGGGATTTCATGTCTCAAAATTTTTTCCCTTCTGAACTCACGGTCTCCTGACACATATCTCTCGATGATCAACAAACCAGATTCTTCTCCTGGCGATGAACGGTCTCAAATTACTTCGAGACTTCAGAACTTTGGAAATCTCCCTCACCTGCATGTGCAAAGCACTAAGGCTCATGTATCTTTATTTTATCAGACAGTTGTTGGTCCTCTAGATCGGTGATCCAACAACCATTGTCCCTCTTCCTCTTGAGCTTCTGATCTCTCTAACTTGGAAGGTTTTCTAAGTGTTCAAGGGTCTCGACCTTTTCTCCTCCTGCGAGTTTGTCTCTTGGACCTCGTCTACACTTTTGGAAAGAACTATCTCTTATGATATTTCTTGTCTTCTTCTCTCTCAACTTCTTAAAGAGTCACTTCGACACTTAGCTGAATTGTGGATCTATGCACTCCTTGCATATCCTCCAAAATTTGAATCTTCAAACTCTCATCACTTCTTTCATGTTTTCCATCGTCGTTGTTGTTCTTTCCATCAATGACATGCACACTCTTCCTATAAAACATGTCAACAATCTCCCCCTTTGGCATTGATGGAAACCATGAAAGGCTGCACTATTCTTTTTAGACCTCCAACTGTAGCATCCAGACCATAGGTGTTTGTCCTCTTTTGAATTCAATGTCAAAGAAAACAAAGACTGTCTCTATTCTCCCCCTGATCAGATATACTAGGAGAACTCCCCCCCTGATCAGATAGACTATTTATATTGATAACAAGGTCACTCCCAAATTCATGCCCAACTTCTAGTGCAAATAACTTCTAGAACCTTGATTCTTTCTCAATCATGCTACAAGAGAATCTCTTAAGAAGAATGCACCTCCACTCATGTTTTTCCTTTGATCCAAGAAGTTATCCCAATTAGTATCTGAATAGACTAATAATTGAAAATTCCTATTCCTAGGATACCATAGGCCATAGTTCATTATTCCTTTCAAGTATCTAAAAATTCTTTTGAAAGCTATCAAGTGACTCTGTTTAGGTGCAGACTGATACCTTCCTACCATTCCAACAACATGCATTACATATGGATGAGATGTTGTTCTTCATCTTCATTATTCTCATCATCTTCTTCATCTGACTTGGTTCTTATTCTTTGTTGATCTTTTAATGGAGCTTCTTCATCAATTCAAACATTAATAAAGTCTACTAATTCATGCATTCTTTTGTTGAAGTATCTGTATCCTTTACTGTTCATTTCATATCCTAAGAAGATACCTTCATCAACTATACAATCAAATTTGATTAAATGACATTCCTCCTTATCTTCCTTCAAAACATAGACATTGTTTTCAGTTCTAACCCCTTTTGCAATCAACTCTCCTATGTTCACTTTTTTTATTTTACAATCCTTGGTAGTGAAAGTGAATTCACATCCTCTTTCACACACCTGAATGACACTAAGAATATTATGTTTTAATCCATCAAAAATAGTACATCTTGAGCTTTTCCTCTTCCATTACTTAATCTTACTAGACCTTTACCTTTGATCTTTCTTGGAGCATCATTTCCAAAAGTCACATTTCCTAATTTACTTTACTTGAGTGATAGGAACTTACTTTTGTCACCTATCATATGCCTAAAGCATCCACTATCAATATACCAGAGGTTATTTTATTTTTGATCTGACATCACTAATCTACACTTGACATCTTCTTTATTCTTCCAAACCTTAACATTTTCAGCTCTGTGATTTGAATCTGGCTTATAGTTCTTTAAGCAATAGTCTATAGCTTTATGTCCATAATTATGTAGATGTAACATTCTGGTTCATTCAATAAAGGATCATAACGATTCTTATTCTTAATCTACGTCTTTTTCCCATCCATCACATGATTTGCAACATGTGGTTGTTTGTTACTTGGTTGTTTCATTCTTTGTTGTGGCAGATATTTATTCCTTGGGTGTCTTGATTTCTCATGTCTAATTCTTAAAAAACAATTTACAACTTTGTGACCAAAGTTAGAATAGTAAAAAAAATATACATAGAAAAAATCTTTGTACCTAGAAAATGGCTATCTTCTTTGAGTAGGTCGATTTCTTCCATGCTAATGATTTCCTTGAGTAGAGGGAGTTGTTAGCACAAGATTGGTTAAGGTGCCAATTGTCAAGAAAAATAATTGAAAAAACTCTCACAAGGTTCCAAGAATCAAAATCACTCATGTATTTGCACTACCCAATCGCACGTAGACACATAGGCGGGCGCTACCTAAATTCGCTACCTAAATTCTAGCAAAAAATGAATTGTGCAGAGTTATTTAACCAGTTTTGAGCCACTAACTTTAAACTTGGATTATGAATAATTGAGAAGGTATTTTTGAAACATGGAGGAATTTTTTGTTCATAACATTCCAAATAACAAAAACCTCTCTCAATTTTTCAAAATGTATTATGGTTTGAGAGATATTAGACATATAAGTGGCGCTACCTACTATTTTATAGTAGAGCTACCTAATTTCCTGTAGCGGTCACAGTTTTGATATTCACCTTGTTGGGAGGTTGCCACATGTCAAGGAGGTTCGAATGGATTCTCAAGGATATGTTTTATTTCAAAGGACACCTACACCTAATATTTATCTCCATAAAATGTCTCATGCAATGAGGTGGAGACATTTTATTAATGACTTCCAACAAATTCCTGAAAATTAGCAGTTTGTTGGATTTTTGTCTCTTTGATTGTTGCCACCTATCTCAAAGGATTAGAATCCAATGAAGGATATGGGATTCAAACTCATAAGGTTATTTGGATGCTATTTTATATTTAAGGAAGGAGATATCTATTTATGAGGGGTTGGATTCATGATCCAAGAGAGGAGAGAGCTAGAGGAGCAGTTTATTTGCTCAATTGTAAGCCTGAGGGCCTATTGTAATTAACATTTATACCATTAGAGATTCATGAGAGTTTCTTATCAGATTTTTGTTCTTTGTTATCATTCTATCTTGTCATATTTCTTGAATAATATTTATAGATTTTGAAGATCAAAAGCTACCTTTGGTTAATGAATTCATGAGATGCAAAGGATTTGTGGTAATTGCTTGTTAATCATAGTTTATTGTTCAATGAATATTCAATATATATTATAGAAAGGATCTATGTTATGTGGTTATTCATCTCTTTGTTCACCTTCTATTATTCTATCCATATTCTCATATGCCTTTTTTTTGGTAGGAATCTTGATTTCCTTTGATCTGTAGGATGTTATGACTCCATGCCCAATGGGATGTATTTGAAGCAGTCTCATGCCCTCCGTTTTACTCTTCTCTTGTTGATCCACCTATTCAAACTATTTTAATCCATTTTAATTTCTATGTTACTGAGATTACTCTAATTTGCAGTCTAGGAGTGACTCTTGGATTGATAATAGGAGTATTATTTCTTTGTTCTACAGATTCAGTTCTGGTACTTTTTTATTCACTCCTTGGCGGTTGATTATATTCCTTTGTTTCTGTAGGTTTATGGTTGTCAATGGTTATAGATTTGACAAACTTGATGGATTCTTTGTTTCCTGGATGACCACTAATTGATCCCTCTTCATAATCCAAAATAGTTTTCAACTTTGGATTCCTTTTCTGATTCAAAATGGTGGCTAATCCTTCTTAGGCTTTAATACTTGTCAGATTCTAATGATATAATGCCTGAAATTTCTCTAGATCATTTTTTATAAACACTAATTCAGCTTCCAATTTTTCACCTTTTGTTTTGGCTTCCTTCAATTGTTGTTTGAGGATGTCTTCAATCTTCTTATATTATTCTAACTTAACCTTCAACAAATCAATTTCTTTAGATGGTTCATTGCATGTTTTCTCAAACCTAAGCAGTAATTGTTTTTGTTTTCTTTTCTTAAGTCTGAGTCTGTCAATCTCTTCTAAGGCATTAGTTATCCTTCCATATAAAACACAACTTCTTATTCATTCATGTCACCACCTATGTATTCATCATCAAGGTCTCCCATAGCCATAATAAAAAAATCATTCACTTTATCCTCACAAGATGAATTGCTATCTATGTCTTCTGAGGAGTCATCATTATTTGCACACAAAATTTTCTTTTTACTATATTTCTTAAATTTGTATTTATGTTCATCATCAGAGTTCTGGTCTTCTTCCTTTTGAGGAAACTTAGATGAAACATGACCTATATTACCAAAGTTAAAACATTTAAAAGGAATATTGCCTTGGTATTTTCCTGATCCTTTCTTTAACCTTCTCACAAAATTTTCTTCAATCTCATCTATATAGGAGTCAGGGTTTTTCTCTACTTTTACAGATGCCTCTCTTGTAGTGGATTTACCTTTGGTGATTCTAATTTCATAAGCAGTCAGGGTTCCAAGAAGTTGATATAATGTCAACGTATTGAGATATGTTATTTCCTTTATAGCAGAAACCTTTGAGTTAAATCTATCAGGAAGAGATATTAATATTTTCTAGACTAGAAAAGATTCTTCTATCGTTTCACCTAGACCTTTCATAGTGTTGACAGGTTCTTATATTCGTAATAAGTACTTACTGATAGTTTCATCTTCATCCATATTTAACTGCTCAAATTTTAGTCTGTGAGTTTGAAATTTTGCGTCTTTCACCTTTTTATTGCCTTCATAACTACTTATTAGCTTGTCCCACATAAGGTTTGTTGAATCACAGTGCATTACCTTGAAAATCTTGGCTTTTGCAAGTCCATTGAGGATGGCATTCATTGCTTTTGCATTAAATCTAAACTCCAACTTATCATCTTTTGAGGCCAATACTACAAGCTTCACATATCTAGTTTCAACAACATCCCAAACATCAACACCCAAAGACATTAAATATGTTCTCATCCTTATTTTCCAGAAGGCAAAGTTTGTTCCATCAAACATAGGAGCTCTATTAGATAAACTTCCTTCATGACTAGTCATGTTCAAGATTATGGATCTACCTTTGTGTTATAACCCTAAATTGCACCATGCATGCTTACCTGGCATCATGCCATATCATTTTCCTTCTTTTCCAAGCCACTACTGAACAACTTCTTAAAAAACACTCTTTTTGAAGGCATGCGCGTCCTGCTCCATTACTGCACACGTGTGTACACTAGTTGACCCACTACAACCTGCATACACCTAAAAAGCATGAAAAATGGAAAGTTGCAGATGAAACACATAGTTTTGGGTAAGTTAACTAAACCGTTTGACCACCCATAGTCAGTGACTTGATCAAATACCTATCCCTTTCTAGCCTATAAAAGAAGGGGTAGGGGTCCCATTTGGAAGGAGGAAAATCATAGAAAAGAAACTATACTGATTTAGTATTCCCCTTGCCCCAACCTTTTGCAACTATTATGTGAAGAGAAGCATATACAAAAATAGTTGGAGCATATTTGAAAAGGAGCCCAGGACCAGATTTAAGGAGCAGTGGCCAATCTCACCATTGTAAGGTTACTCTTGTGAGATTAATAAAAGAAGTACTTTTCCCATCCCGCCATATGAGATTGTCAATATTTAAATTTGATTATTTTTTGATAGAATCTCTAACCCATTAGTTTATAGATTATATGCATGTGGAGTTATTTTTTTGTCTTTTTTTCATGCAGGTCGGCGTTGGGAGTAGAGTTGCAGTCAAGGAGCGACCAAGCGTTAAAGGGATCGACATCAAACACAAAAACTAAGGTATAGTAATTGGATCTCTTTAACCTTGTATTTGCATATGAATAATGGGATTTATGATTGGGATGTTGGTAAAACGTAGGAGACTTTAGGTCATTTCTACATGCATTATAAAACCCTTAATGCTAGACCGTAGGAAGGATTTCCCACCCACAACAGAATTGGAGACAGTACTGGGGATCTCTAGGGTTTTGGGGGGTATGTTTTGGGTATTTTTAGTTGGTTTTACTACCTTTTATCTGAGTTTTTTCAAAAGTCTGAGATAGTAGGGATTTTGGTCTCCCATACTAGTACTCCCTACTTCCTTCACCTGATTTTTTTTTTCTTTTTTTGGGAAGCCACAGAGGCATATGCAGCGTACAAAAGGCCTGTCAGCGTATACATGTTCCCTGACTTCATATAGCCCACGTACATACGTTGGCTACTAAAAGATTAGTCACATGTTTGAGTCCAATTTTTTTTTTCAAAAAAGAGGCAGTCATCCTCTACCTTGTCAGAAGTGATCCTTCTCAGGGGTTTATTGGGTCTAGTTCTGGTTTCTAGGATTGCAGTCTGTAGCCTAGGTATAACCTCAGATTAGGTTTTTTTTCTCAGACTTTCCTTGCTTTGTTTTCTATTAGAGTGAGTTTTTGTACCTTTTAGGGGTTCTGGTTTTCAATACCAGTATTCCTTGCCTGAGATTAGTTGTTTGTCTTGCTTATTTTGAGGAGAAATAGGGGAACATGTGTCCTGTAGTAGTCATGCATGTGTGCATACATGTCCTATGTTTGAGCAGCCTGCATGCATATGCTGGCTGTTGAAGTGATAGTCGTGTGTCTGTCTGGAAAATTTTGAGGAGGCAGGCATCCTCTTCCCCGTCAAGTTTTTTCTTCATGGGTTTTTCTTATGTCTTTTTGGTGTCTGTCATAGCAGTTTCAGTCTAGGTTTTGTGCCAGTATAGCTTGCTTTTACATTTGAAAGTTTTCTACCTTTGCTAGGTTTTTTGATGAGATTGTGAGTCGGTCTGATCTTCCCTTTTGGTTGTTAGTAACTCCCCATAGTTTGTGGTTGGCCAGAAGTCCTTTTTGGCCTTGTCTTGTTTTTATTTTTTCACCTTTTTTCTTTAGAAAAGAAGAAGATATATAGTTTTAAATTTTCTTGTTTTTGAAACATAATTAAAAAAAAAAACACAGAATCTTTTTTTTACTTCTTGGTTTGGTTAAAGATTTGGTTGTTTGCATTAATCAATAGAAAAAAGATTGTTTTCATAAGTTATTAGCTAATTAACTTAAGACAGTAAGTAGCTCGTAGTTGAGTGAAATCTTGTTTTGATTTTTTCAGTTAAAATATATTAGAAATAAAAAGTTTGAAAAGTTGGTTTAAAAATTTAAAAGAGAAAATATAAATTTGTCAAGAAGGAGTAATTTTGTTTCCATATTGTTGTTTATCTTCTCTTTTGTCTCTCAAAACTGTTGGACACACCTACCACACTTAGAGGGGGGGTGAATGAGTGTGGGGTTCTTTTTCCCAAAACTTCTCTCTTGCACAAAAACTCATCAATTAGCATTCAACATTTATTCATTACCCAATGTTGTCATTTATAACCATTTATATGTGAGCACATATCAGCAACATATATCAACAATATATCATCAACAAGTCATCACCACAATGAACACAAAGAACACAAGATGTATGTACAATTTTCTTTTTATTATGAACTACAATCCTTGGGGTTTATCAGCAACAACTGAATAGAGTACAACTCTACAAGAGAACCAGCTCTATATGCAAGACTCATCTTTCATTCTCAGCACCAACTGAGATGAGGCAACAATCCTCAACAGATATCAATCTGTACCATAAACAAGAGCATCAACCATGCACCAACTTGTGCCAAACAACCTGTAATCAACCTGTACCATAAACAAGTGCATCCAACCATGTACCAAGTATAAAAAAATCATGTTTAAACCACTCATCAACAATGAATCATCAATATGTACCAACATCATCAACTATACACCTCATGTATGTGCCAACTCATCAACTACTTGTCTCAACCATGTACTCAACATGTACCACAACCAAAATCCCTCATCAATTTCATCATAAAAATCTGATTTGTAGCTCTGAAATAGACCTGGTGTATCTGATCACATTCCTACAAACCTTCCTTAACTTTAATAGCAAGAGACTATGATTTTCATCAAACTTTTCTTTAGTCTCACATGCCTAGTTTTGGATTAGTCAACAACCCTAACTTGAAGTAATCATAACTTTGAACCTGTGATGTATAAAGATATGAAACTTATATACAATGTTCTTCAGTGTGTTTTATGCAATTCCTCCAAGTGGCACTACTTGGAACCTCTCAGAAAAGGAGTTATAGAAAAAATGCCATACCTTGCTGAATTCTGTCTTATTCTAGAGAGCGTCCTTGTAGAGAGTGCCCCGCACAAAATATTTGATGAAATGATCTGAAACTGTTACAACGAATACTACAGAGTTTAACCTAATTGACACATTTGGTATCACGGAATTTGGATCTGTTATGAAGAAGTTATGACGTGTTTACCTGAAACACCTGATTTTGACTAGTTTCAGGACTGGTCACAAACCCTATTTTCCACAGAGTGTAACTCCAAAAATAAAATGACCCACAATATGAATTTTGAACCACATATACTTGGATATGTTTTCTCACTTGTATAGAAATTTCAGGATCTGAATCATTATAGAAAAAAAGTTATAGCAAAAATGGTGAGATGACCTGAAAATAACATACCATAGAAAGCACCTTCAAAATAATTTATCCTTCCTTGCAT
>ML790444.1:508700-522340 GCA_009831015.1 Picea engelmannii | reverse complement strand
TCACCTTATTTTATCATTTCTTCTTTTAGGTCACTTTGACTTCTTTGACTTTGGGGGCTTCAAGCCTTCATGTGAGGGTCCTTCATCTTCGTAAGGCCATAATTCTCAAACCAGGAGGAGTTATGTGACATTCCACATACCACTAGAAATGGCATGACAAGCACTATCCATCTAGGATATTTTCACCAACAATTTCCTTGATCTTCATCTCGTTATTCCTCATACAAGGATGGTTCCTCCAACCATTCTTCTAGGATAACTCAATCCGTAAAGCGTCTTCCCGTGAGGGATTTCACCATAAGGGGACCACTTTGGAGTTCATCCATTTGTACACCTTATCAATCATGATAAGACAATAATGAGTCATCTATACATTTTTCCAACAATGCATCATATACCAATGGAACCACATTGATCCATCTTCATCATGTATCAATGACAACTCATTGATCCATCTTCATCTATGCATTCTCATCAAGGACAATACATATTGTATTACATCAATCATCAATCAATCAATCCTTTTACATCAATCAATAACTTGACATCAATAAATGACATCAATCAATCAAACCATTGGCATCAATGACAACATGATCCAACAAAAACATCACTAGTTTCACTTTCATAAACTTTGACTTAAGACAAGCCCAAAAAAATAACGATTAATTAAAATCAACTAGACTTTATGTTTTGTAGGGTCCATCAACTAGTCTACGGTAGAGCCTTGATTTAGGATTGGAGAGGAAACTCTTCAAGGATGAAAAGAAAACATAAGAGTCTATGCTAGGGAGTGTCAAAATTCCAGTATCGTAAAATTTATTCGGGACCCCCCTCTAACATAGTGGCTAAACACAAGGTCATGTAAGGAAAGGTAGTGGAGGTAACCCCTCCAAAGCCGGACCAAACATAGTGGGGAATGCATATAGAGGGCTTGTCTTGGGATTTTGTTGATTGCATTTTCCATGGAGCTTCATGTGTCTCAAATCCATTCGAGGTCTTCACTCATCTTTCAGAACACTTGCTTTTGATACCCTTGACAGGTTTCAGGCTTGATACTTGCTCATTGCGGTCCACCCGACTGTCGACTGTACCCGCCTCATGACTATTTGCGCGCTGGAAACCTAGTTGCCTATCTTTCTAGTGACTTACACAAGTGACTGCAAGGGTATACTGCAATACCTAGGACAGACATCGGGACACGCTTTGCAGAGTATACCTAGAGGGTTCTTCTATATTCAAGTTTCACTTGCACCAGTAATATGCTCTAGCATTGGTTGTTGTAACTATTCTTCCAACTAGTTAGTGACTACTTGTTTTATCTCATAGGTACTTTTTTAGGGCGTGTTGATTTTCAAATGATTATAGATTTCCCTAGTGTGTCTTTGACCTTCTCACATAGTGGAGTATTAGGAGTTCCATCGGTCGTGAAGGCTTCTGGGCCTACCTTCGATTGATCTCAAACCTCCCCCCCTCCCCGCCACCGCTAAGGTGAAAATTAGTCCAGGAAGGGTGTTTTGAGAAAACCAGGTTATAGGAAACTATGCCCAACCCATCTTCGAGAGAAGAACTTTGTATTCTAGAGGAGCCAATCATTTTTGACCTCAGAGGAAAGGCTCTCGGTCCATACAACCATCCCATCACTGATATATTGGTGCCCATCGTTGTACAGGTTATACCTTATGAGTGTCTAGTAGTGTCACCAGCAACAATGGAAGCACGCACTTCCACTTCTTCAGGGAATATTGATATTTCCTTCATGACAGTCACTATTGGGGGTGTTACAACTCCTAACCAACTGTCGTCAATCCAGACCACCATGGTGTCGACTTCTTCTACCTCGTACAATGGTGTGATTCCGTCTATGACAGCGATCACTACTCCATTTACTCAGAACACGACAGGCTCTCGTTTCTCATATGGGATGCCTGGCTTCGGTACGAGTACTGTACTTTCCTCCTCCACTCTACAAACTTTGGGTCTGGGGGTAGGGAGTTTCAATGCTCCTCTGTAAGGATCTATTGGGGGCACTTCCTCTCCCTTTATCTCTTTCCCTTATAGTGGGGGTCATATAGCCCCTTCATCCCCCTCACTCAACGATGTTGCTCAACACTTGTCAGTCCTAACATAAACTTGTTTGGAGCAGGTAGTCAAGAAATCCCTCCTTATAATATGTCGATTGGTTCGACACATTTCTCTTTGTTCGACGTGTTTGGTAACAATGTTTTCTTGTCAGCTGTTGTTTTGTCTAGGGGAAACCTCAGTTATGGACAACCACATCCTATACAAGGTACTATTCATGCACAGGCACCCACTTAGGAATTTCTTCCTCACAAGGATCTTGGAATACCCCTTGCTAGGGATGTTAATCGAGGGAAACCCTTTCCATACCCAGTGAAACCTCAGGCAAGTCCCAATACCTATGCCTATTGGATCGACAGGAGGCAACCCCTCCCAAAATCCTTGGAATGCGATGCAAGCTCAACCCTTTACATCTTATTATGAGAACCAGAAGATGATGTCTCAAAAAGAACCTAATTCTTACACTGGACATGGTCATGGTTATTACCAGAGCCCTAGCTAGCAACCTAACTTTTCCTGGCAACCTGGTGCCAGTCAAACCCCAAGCTCCTTTTTCCCCAGCTATAATCCACAACCCAAACTACCATTTTTGGAAACCCTGCACTTGCAAGATTTGACAAGGCTCTTAAATGACCCCATCTGTCATGGTTTGAGTTAGCCTCCTATGCTGACCAAGTTGCCTTCAAATATTCCAAATTTTGAGTCCAAGCCTAACGAAGATCATGGTGATCACATGACTACCTTCCACTTATGGTTCTAGTCCAACTCATTAAGAGATGACTACATTCAGTTGCAATTGTTTCAATGTACTCTCATAGGGAGTGTTGTGAAATGGTACATTGAGCTCAACTGCTCACAATACTCTTCCTTCAGTGAATTGGCAATGGATTTCCTGAACCATTTCCAATTACCTGTGAGATATGACGTTGACACCGAATTGTTGGCCAATTTTGTGTAGACAAAAGTGGACCATATCTCAGATCATATCCAAGAATGGAGACACCAGAATAGTCTAATCAAAGTGTCAGTCCCACTAGAATTCCTGCTTGAGTGGTTACTTAAGTCTTTGGTACCTCAGTTATCTAAAGACGTCGCAGCATCCAGAGTGTTTTTCAAGGAAGACACGATAATGAGAGTGCAACAGCTAGAGATAATTTAATCTCAGTTTGGTTTACTCTATGAGATTTTTCCATATGAACCGAGGTCAATCCTTGACAAAACCAAGAAAAGGTCTGGACCACATGCTGATGGAATTATTGGTTCAGCACAAACCAAGCGCGTTATCCATTGTCAAATCAATTGAAAAAATTCTCGATACAACAGACAATGGCCAACCAAACCACTGGTTCAACTACTCCCCCTACCCAAAAGTCGGATGTTCACAGTGTGCAAATGAAAAACCCAAATGCCACCCAACAGCCTGATGAAAAGAAGAAAAAATAGAAAAAGGGTAAGGGGGATAAGAAACCCACCGATAATGATGGTAGGGGTGACACTGAAAAGAATAAGTCAAAGTATCCTTGTAATCTTTGCAAGGAATACCACTCGACCCATCAATGCCCCTGACTTCTAGAGGCCCAGAAGTTATTGGCACAAAAACAACCTGCCGTGTTAATGAACCCATTCCCACACGGGAAAAATATAAATCAAGCCTCCTCGAGCGTGGAAGGGGGTAGTCAAGGACCCCCTCCATATTCAAGTAATACTTCATCCACAAACATGTATATGATGAAAGGTGATTCCTATATAACGACTAGAGCACATGATTACGAAAAGCTAGACACCTATGAGAAGGGTAAAGAAGCTAAAAACCCACCTCTTCCTCTTCAGATTGAGAATATGTTGGGTGAAACAATGACGTACATCCAAAAAGGTGTGTTCAATAAATATTCTTACAACCCAAACGCAAGGGCCGCCCACAACTACTCTTTGGTGGAGGATTTATCACAAACCCCTTGTGCGATGTCTACTTTGGAAGTCCTCCAGAGTTTCCCTTCCTAGAGAAAGGCCCTGTTAGATGCCTTAGGCTCTATCAAGACTTGTAATATGAGAATGATCATGCTTGATATGTCCTAAGTAAAACCTCATCTTCCTTACCATGTTGCGTTTTAGATAGTAGTGGCTTACACCACGAAAACTTTTACCCAAAATATTTTTCCTATAGTGGTGGATGAGGGCACCTCAACATGCGTGATGTCTTTGGCATGTTGGAAGGCCATCGACCAACCCATTTTATCTCTATCACCTACTCTACTTATAGATTTTTATGGTCATTCTTTTCGACCACATGGGATCATCCCCTCTTTCCCTATCCAGTTAGGGGGGAAAACTGTGTGCATCAAATTTGAAGCGGTCGTTGCGTCTCTTGAATAAAATATTTTGTTAGGAAGGAGTTAGACCTATTCCATGCAAGCAGTGGTTGTGACATTTTTCTGGGTCTTTTTGTTTCCCCACAAGGGTCGGATTGTGACCATTGATCAATTATCCTTCTCTTGTCCTGACCCTTCATTAGGAGTCTCCACGGTCCTGATGATTGATAACCCTCAGCCTGGCATAATGAAAGTAGGGGTTGTTTTGTGCCCATCATTTTTGGGTACTTTCAATTACCCACCTCTGACCCACAATGTCCATTATATGAAGGCTCTCCCCGACTAGCCTCGGGTTGAAAATTTTCAAATCTCATCATTTCGCATGACATACTTTCATGATCCATGGACTCTTCCTTCCCCATCTGCTATGTTGGAAGGGACAGAGCACCATGGCATGGCCATTCCTTTGTCTATGGAAAAAGTTACATACTCGATCATTCAACGAGCTTCTATTGACCCCAATCTGACTCCAGCACAAGAGTTAGATCTGGTGCTCGAGCCTATTTGGGCTCAAGGTTCCCTTGCTGATACAGATTCTTTAGACTTAGTACTACCTTTAGATGAAGTGATTATTGAGGCAATGACTAGTCTAGATAGACCTTGGGATGATCTTCATCATAGATCTTACTTCCTCCCAGAGTTAAGATGAATTGAAGAAGGAGAATTCACTCTGACTATGAATGGAGATCAATATTGTCCTATCAATCCTTTGGAAACACACGCGGTTTAGGCTAAAGGAAATATGGAAAAAATAGCCGAAATTATACCTATTGACATCTCTAGAACCCATGGAATCATGGAGAATATCTTCATCAGAGCGGACTGCTCCCCTGAGGAGATTCAAATCTACACAGATTTATTTAAATAATTCTGCAACGTGTTTGCCTAGTTTTACGAGGAAATGTCAGGCATAGACCCCGGAATTGTTCAACATGAAATCACGAATTATCTTGATGTCAAGCCGGTTTGGTAGAAGCTTCATCTGGTCAATCCTAAGAAAGAAGTAGCTATCAAGGATGAAGTAGAGAAACTATCTAAAGTTGGTTTCATCTACCCCATCCAATTGACTCAATGGGTGTCGAATCTCGTGCCAATAAATAAACAATAGGGTATGATTCGCGTATGCACAGACTTCCATGATCTAAACAAGGCCTACCCAAAAGATAATTTCCCCATGCCATTTATTGACCAGATAGTCAATGAATGCGTAGGATGCGAGGTATTTTTGTTCATGGATGGTTTTTTTGGATACAATAAGATACAAATCAAACCTGAAGACCAACATGAAACCACTTTCATCTGTCCATGGGGTACGTTCACTTATCGTAATATGCCTTTTTGTTTGAAAAATGTTGGAGCTACAATTCAGCAGGCCATGTCTTTTTCTTTCCATGACCTCAAACACATAGTCAAGGCTTATCTCGATGATTTAGAGTCACGATCTTGCAAGAGAGCTAATCATATAGAATAGCTATGACTTATCCTTTAACGGTGTCTCTACTACCGAATACGCTTGAATCCAAACAAGTGTAGTTTTTGTGTCACATGAGGTCGTCTATTAGGTTTCATCATTTCGACAACATGGATCATGGTCAATCCTCTCAAATTTGAGGCAATAGTTCAGTTTCCTCCCCCATGCACCATACCTCAGCTTTAGAGTCTACAAGGAAAAGAAAATTTTCTACGGTGTTTCATCGCAAACTATGTCGAGATCACAAAGGGTTTTATGTGTTTATTGAAGAAGGACGTTCCTTTTCATTGGGGCAAAGCTACTCAACGCTCTTTTGCAGCATTGAAAAGTGCCCTCATATCAACCCCTCTACTTCGGCCACCCAATTATAATAAATATTTTTTATTGTACTTGGCCACTACGGAGTCAACCATCGACATGGTATTAGTTTAGGAGGATGATTTACTCTTAGAATATGTGATTTATTACCTGAGACAAGGCCTAGTTGGACTAGAATTCAATTATTCTCATATTGAAAAACTTGTGTTGGCAGCATTTCATGTTGTCCAATTTTTTCATCATTACATTTTTTTTCAAAATACCACCATCATTACTATCATGAATCCATTTCAATACATATTGACACGATGAGTCATTGGTGGAAAAATCAGTAGATGGATAGTTATCCTATAGGAATTTGACTTGGAATTTTTTTCGGCGAAATCCAAAAAGTCGATGGTCTTCGCGGAACTCATATATGAACATCTGGTCAAATCAAGTGATGGTATACCCGACAAGTCACCTATCAAAGGAGACATGTTTTTGATCGCATCTTCTGACCCCTAGTATGGAGATGTTCTTGTTTATCTTGAGACTTTGAAGTGTCTTTCCTTTCCTTCTCATGATGAGCATCGCCATATATGCCATCAGGTTAAGAACTATCTCATACTCAAAGACACATTGTATTCTCGAGGTGTAGACTGCATCCTTCACCGATGTCTCACTCATGAAGAAGAAAAAATCATGCTTAACGATTTCCACACTGGAGCATGTGACGGTCATTTGTCTGGATTGGAAACAACCCAAAATATTCTACGATCTAATTACTTATATCCAACATTAATCAAACATTGTGTTGAATCAGTCAAGAAGTGCCACCCGTGCCAGATCTTCTCTCAGAATATGAGGGCACACCCCACTCCCATGTTTACCATTATTATCGTTGGTCCCTTCACTAAATGGGGGATTAATTACACTACATTCAACCCCCCTTCAGGAAGGGGGAACCGCTATATCATCATAGAAATAGACTACTTCACCAAGTGGGTCGAAGCTATTCCAACGTTCAAAGATGACAAGGAGACATCAGCTCTGTTTTTGTTCAACCAGATAATAGCAAGGTTTGGCATCCCGAGAGAGATTGGCATTGACCATGGTAGTCACTTTTAGAAGAAAATGATGACCGAGTTAACATCAAATCTTGGGTTGAGGCAAGAACATTCATCACCTTATTACCCCCAAGCGAATGGTCAGGTAAAAGTTGTAAATAAATCTCTTAAAACCATTCTACAACGAACGATCAATTCAGCCAAGTCAAATTTGCATTTGATCTTATATTCAACATTATGGGCTTACCAAACATCTATTAAGACTGCAACCAGTTTCTCACATTTTCAACTCATTTACGAGATGGAAGCAGTCTTGCTTATAGAATGCCATATCCCATCATTAAATTTGGTAGTACAGCTATTGCCATATACTTCACCACTTGAAGAACAACAACTATACCTTGAACAACTCAATGAACAGTGTTGTGATGCGGCCTTGTCTAATGAGGCACACAAACAAAAAGTCAAGTGTCAGTATGATCAGTCCATTCATCCTCGGATTTTCTCTGAAGGCAACCTTGTTCTTGTTTATGACCAAGATAAGGATGCCCTGGGGGTAGGCAAGTTCAAACACATGTGGTTTGGACCTTTCATCGTGAAATAAGTACTACAGAAGGGCGCTTATCGTCTGGTAGAATTAGAGGGAAATTTTTTGGCAGAGACTAGAAATGGGCTCTACCTCAAGAAGTATTACTCATAGGTGGGTATCCTTGGGTGACCTTTTGTAATATATGTATAGTATTTTTACTATTACTTTTTATTTTTTTGGTTTTATGGATGTGTCATTTTTTATGTCATCTTTTTCACTATGGCATATTTCAAGTGAATTAGAGGTTTTCATTGGATTCATGGATGACACTAGCCGACACACTCAGAGGCTTGCCTCTACAGTTTGGGTGATTTTCACAGCTCAGGGCTAGTTGCCATCTTCAGGAGTTATATGTTTAGGCGACACCACAAAAAATGTTGCCAAATATAGCGTAGTTATTGAGTTGCTTTGTGATGCTTTGTCACTTGGTATCTCTAACCTCCGGGTCTATTTAGACACTCAACTGGTTGTGTCTCGCTTAAATGGAGTCTACCGTGTTCATGATCATACTCTACACCAACGATTCCTTAGGTTACATATCTTAAAACGAAGATTTGATTATATTACATATTTTCATGTTCCTGGGAGATTAAATCAAGTTACAGATACTCTAGCTAATCAAATATTAGATTGGCATCTTCCACACATATAAGAAAGACACAAAAATGCACATGTAAATACATTTGTAAAGTAGATGTAATCCATAAGACATAAAAAGACATAAAAATCCATATATAATACCAAAAATATCAGAGTACATGGGTGGACAAAAGCACTTCAAAAATACGTCCAGTAAAGAGTCACGGGGATTATGACTTAAAAGATATACAAATAGTTCTCTCATCAAGTAAGAAGTCCAATCTAACTAAGTATGGGGCCTATTGGCCCTATTATAATGATCAACGACATTTTTCAAATGCCAAAAAAGGCGGACCCACATTCGTTGTGCCCCCACTACATGAGGCTACATAGATGACGATATATCCTCTATCTCTGCCATGGGAACTATACGAGTGAGTGAGGTAAAGTTCCACTCTACCCATCTCAATACTCTGTCAGCCTCTCCAGCTGGTGGTCCCTCTGCTGCTACTAGTTGTTACCCATGATTTTGGTCATCATGATGGTGTATTGATGATGGTGTACTCAGGCTCCTCATAAGAACTTTTTCCTAAGAAAAGTTATATTCATCTCTTCCCAGAAAACTCATTTTTGAAGAGAGTTCGTAGGTTTCTAGTATCCCAGGGTGCGAGAATGACCCATTCTCATAGGATTCCTTAAGATGGGGTGTGAACTTCTTGCACTTTGTAACATAGCTAGGGTGCAAACCTTCTCTAAAGGATGGAAAAAGATGAATTCTCGATGGTTCTAGAAGGGAATCTTCTAGAAGAATGGGTTGGCATTCGAATGGTTATCCTTGTACTGGATTCCCTCATATTGTGGGATCATTCTTATCTAAGCAACCATCTCATTCCATCCTATATATTGATATAATTCTCATGGAAAATGTTAAGCAAGATTCATTGGAAAATTGGTGAAAGAATTGTGTGAAGAACTTAGCTTGAACAGAAGCTTGGAGACTCTAGCAAGTCTATCAAGAGGATTTGATCTTCTTCATACAAGGATTGAGAAAGTGTGTGTGTTGGATCCAAGAGCCATCAAAAGGAATCTTACAACATCAAGGCTATCAGGTTGTAATATTTACTTTCAATTAATATGATACAGTGGCATGTCCCTTTCCCATAAAGCTATTCTCACTTTATTGTGTAATTCCTTGATCATACACATAAGTTGACAGTTGAATATATTTTTCTATCTTCACTTTGGTTGGTTTGTGTTGTCTTGGTCTTGACCTCATGAGAGAATTGGAGTGAAGCGGGAGAAACAGAGACCCTAGGAAGTGATACTAAGGTATGTTACTTGTTCGTTCCTACTAGCTAATTCAATGGTCAAAACTTAGGGAAAGAGTCATGTCCTGTCCTATTTTGTTCTAGATCGAGGTGGATCTACAAAGATCTATTAGTGTCCACACCTACTGATTAGTCTGATAACACTGGTCTGCCAACTGCAGCGGGTCCTACCTCTAGTCGAGTATGTCACCTGTTCCTTGTGAAGTCCATTGGATGCACTGGCCCCATGTCTGCACATAACACATACTTAATTGTCAGATATTGTGGTATATAAAAAAAATGATATATCTAAAAAAACCATAAAAATTAAACAAATTTGAAAAAGAAAGAAAAAACAAAGAATACCTAACTCTCCTCGTACCACTCTGGGAAGTACACCCATGTTAGGGTCCCTGGAAAATTCAATTCTAGCATAAGGATAGTCCTCTATCACCAGAATCTTTCAATACCACCAGTCGAAAAACTTGTCATCAAAGGCCTCAATAGTACTCCCTCCCCCCTATCACAGAAACAATACCACCCATCTGTTTACTTCTAGAGAAGAGGCTATATTCCCTCGTACTTTCTCCCTTAAGATAAGACTATGTACTCTTGAATAAGAAGAAAGAACAAATAATAGTCCCAAACCCAAAGTTCCTTTGCCTTTGGATGCGACACTCTGTAAGATGACTCTTCATGCATTCTAATAAAGTGGTACTCCAGTCAAAAACTTATGCATTTAAGCACTAAACTGCACAATTCATGTGTGCATGGGAAACCTGATGCAAAGCTGTGGATTCTGTAATCCACCCAATAAGGAAAACTATCACTTTTAGTGATAGGTCTGAGATCTTGTTTATGGCACCTGAGTGCCCATATTATATGTACTGGCTTCACAATGGAGTCCAATCAACTCCACTATATTGTGTGGCCCTGAAGGAAAAGTGAAATAATTGACTGGTTTCCCTCTCCTTGAGAGGTCATTCAAAAAGCAAATATGCTCAGTCATTGGAGTCAACAACTATCCCTCAAGCATAAAGGCCTCTGCTTCAGGATGCCAATAATCAACTAAGGAGTTCAAGAGCCTAGGTTGTTCCCACATGAAAGGACACTTGAAGAACTTTAACAAATCACATTGTGCTAATGTGGCAGTAGTAGCAGGGTCCTCACTGACCAAGAAATCAATATCCTCATGCTCCCTCTCCCTCCAGTGAACATACATCATGAAATTGACAAGTCCATGGGGGATTAATCCTTGAATTCTTTAAATTTTTCTTATCTTAGAGGGTACATGCAGGTTGTAATGCACACAGTCGCATGTGCATGTGTGCATTCTTTCCTCTACACGTGCGCATATGTGGGTTGTCATAAGACTACCTACATGTACGTAGGGATGACCTTTTTAAAGGTAAGCTCCCCCTCAAAAAACAAAAATAAATTCTTAAATGAAGTATTGAAATGCAAGGGGGGTTATTGTGTACTTACTTGGTCCAAGGGAAAGTTTGTTTCATCCACTGAAGCTCTAGGAATCAATTATTTTCACAAAGGGGTATTTTTGGCTTTTAGTCAATTTCTCAATTTGCAATAGTGATAATGAATTGCTAGCTTCTATTTATAGACATTTTGGGCCAATTTTTGTCATTTTTTGGACCTTCGTGTCATTTGTTCTAAATTAAACATCATTTAGTATGGTTCAAGAGTTTTCTATGGATTGTTGCGATAAATGTTACTTTGGGTATTGGGAAACTTTTTGGAGATTTGGGTCTTTTTAAAGGTCCTTTGGTAAAAAGGTCATTTTTCCAACTTGTTGCATTTAAGTTAGGATTCCACCTCTACTTTCTGCATCTCGTTGTCTTTATTACTATTCCATAGGATCGATCCCACCAATTTGCGACATGAAACCATCATTACTTCTTTAGAAGTTTCATATTTTAGTGGTAGAGCCTACCTTAACATGGATGCCCTAGGTAGATCCTGGTTTCATTTTGGTGTCCATGCCGTCATTAATGACTATAGGCTCGAGAGTCCTTATTAGTTTATCTTGATTACAAGTTTGAGCCTCATTTTCATGATGAATTATCACTCTTGACCTCACCCTCAGGACTCCCATAACATAACGGGTCTTCTTTTAATCCCTTTTCAGACCCTCTAAAAATGAAAAGATTGTTGAGCGATCTTGTTGACCTTCACGCTCACTAAAATGAAATTTAAAGTCACATCTATCCAACAATAGTTTACCCCTTTTTCGGTCTAGATGGTCAATAGTACGAACAAAGGTATACTCTAAGAGATTCAGTTCCTTAGAAGAGTATTCTTAGGTATGATTTTAACCCTTTTTCGGGACTGAGGGACTAAATTTATGAAAAAGGAACCCCCACGGAGTCCATATTTAAGCTCTTTTCAGACTCCCTAAAATTGAAAAGATCACTAAGTGACCTTATTCCTTCACACTCATTAAAATGTTCTAGAAGAACATTTTTGATGGAGTCCATAGTTAATATTTTTTCAGACTACTTAAATATGAAAAAATTGTCGAGTGATCTTACCTTTATCACACTTGTTAAAATGGTTTTGAATAGACGTCTTTTTGGTGCTAGTTTATGCCTTTTTTGAACCAACTAGACTACCTTCGAAAAAGGTACCCCAATGGAGTCTCCTTTTATGTTTTTTCAGACTCTCTAAATATGAAAAATCGTCGAGCTTACCTTCTCTGGGCTCGTTAAAATTACATCGAAGGATGTTAGCATTGTGTGTCTTGTTAATCACGTTTGCATACCTATGTATTTGGCCTAATTCCTTCTCCATGTTTCTCTCAACTGAACCATCCAAAGAATGCCTTATATGAAATCCCTATAGCACTTTTCCTTTGCGTATTGACACCCTTGGCCCATGGAGGATTTTTCCCAAGTGTCCTTTTCCTGCACATGTCCCTTTGCCCTGAGCATACATGTGTTTCATGTGCTTGGAACTAGTATGTTTGCGACACTTGATCCTCCTTTGTAACATAGCATTATTTTATTCTTTTTCAATATTTCCAAAATTATTGAAAAAGACAAAAAAAAATCAAATATACCCCAAAAAGAGGAAGGGAAAAGTATTTTCTTTTTTGGCAGCACAATGAGTCTCCCTTGGACAAAGCACATCCTTTCATTTGTTCGTCAAGCCTTGGGATTTAAAATGACCTTAGGAAGTTGTTCCCACTACATAGATTTGTGTCCTCCTCCATTTGGTTATTCTTCCAAACATATATACAGTTTGTGGTGCCTCCTGCATCGTGAATTTATGTCAAAATATCATGCTACCTGAGTCTCATCTTTTGTTGTGCTATTGTCCAAGGGGATTTATTACCAATCTTGAGTTGGCACCCTCATCAGATTGTCTCTTACCCTCATGTCCGATCGTCCCAAAATCAAATTAAGTGTTTGTTCAAAATCCATGAAGCCCTCAACCTGATCATCAAAATCCTCTAGTCTGTTCCTGACAAGCTATCGAAGACCTCTGGGTAGTGAATTCATATAGTCATATTACACTCCTACCTGAGTTGTGAAGATTTTGAAGCTATTTCTTCAGCTCTGAAGGCCTCATATCTAGCCATCAGGACTTATTCGATTCTTGAATATGGATACTATGCATGTATATATTTTTGATTTCGAGATGTAGATTTGATGTGTATTTATCGCAGCTACACTTTATATAGTTATATGACATGGATCTATAGTGTATTTGACTGGTAGCTGTTGGTCACTATAATTGCTTAATTAATTTCAAACAACCAAGTGGAACATAAATTATCAACCCAGGGAAGTCTTTTGTTTCAAAGATAGCTGCGCACTATATATGCTCAATTCCAAAAGCACTTAGTGTTGTAGTAAAGAA